>VCJN01000006.1:0-20997 GCA_006384855.1 Tetraselmis striata | reverse complement strand
TCAGGTCGTACCATCACGGACATGGCGGTCCAGTGGCACTTCTCCCCAGTCGAGCGCGAGAGCCTGGAAGAATCTGCTCGACGACTTGGATGAGATGCAAACTTCTCCTTCGGCAGCTTTCTCCGGGTTCTGGCCGCAACGGAAAGAGGAAGTTGACGACTTCTTGCGCGAGCACGGGCAGACCGCGCCTGCTGAGGCACGTCACACGATGGCTACCAACGCAGACCTCAACAATGCCGGAAGCCGCTCCGCGTGGAAGCCGAGGTTCGTGCTCAAGTGATTCAAGATGACAGCGCCTTCCGGGGAGTTCACGCCGGGCGCCAAGGAGAGGCTTCATGGACAACACATCGCCCAGCGATGCAAAGGGCTCGAACCTCGTTGTCATCGACGTCTCCGATGTGAGTCCCATTGTTTGTCATTTTTGTCCTTTACGGGACAAAACAATTTGGTTCTTTCTACCTTGCTTGTTATTTTGTCCCAGCTGGGACAAAAATGACGTGGCGTGTCGCTCGGGACTAACATAGCTCGCGGTCTTGGTCATCGTTAGGTGCATGAGGAAGACAAGTGTCCTGAAACTCTTGGTGATTGGGAGTCGAGATTCGTCATCGGGCTTGTGAAGTCGCGCGAGACTACCGAAGACACGTTGACCGTGGCCGTATACGAGCCCTTCCATGCCGATGCAAAGGGCAAACCCCTTATGCCCCTATGGTTGTACGCGCAGACAAAAGGAGGGAAGAAGCCAGTTGACACAAGCTGGGAGAAGTGCCTGACGCTTCCTTGGAAGCTTGTTGAAGCCGTCCCCCTATCGTACGCGAAGGCCATCCACGACGCGTCGGGAAGTCGAGAGGTGTTCAACGAGGACGGCACCATGGTCAGAAAGAAGTGGTACGGTAAAAGCGTCCAAGTCGTGAAGACATATGCGCAAACTGGGTGGCAAATCAGCCAGCCACGAAACAACTGCGTCCACGTCATGTCAACCACCCCAGCGCAACGCAAACCCGGCGGAGTCGTCAAGTTTAATGCAGCCACGAAGAAGGACTTGCTTGAGTTGGGGATGCTCAACGAATAAACTATCAGCAACGTCTTGTGGCTAGCTAGCCGCTGGATGTAATAATCATAATAAATATTGATTTCATTGCCTCATCTTGTCCCATTTTGGACAAAATGCTCCAAAACCAACATTGGATATGCGTCGCGGCTGGCCTTCATGCTGTTGAATGCTGCACTGCACCCAAGGTCTACAAACCCAAGCTACATCACCAGTGAGTCTTAAGTACTGATAGTAAACCCGGGAACTAGGGTATAGACAAACCCTACGGTGCAAAATGAATTCCACGGCGCAAAATAGGTTAAATTACTGTTCTACACATATTACTCCAAGTGTACAAAATCAAGCACCGCCTACATGTATGCCCACGGCACACACAGATACAAGAACAAAACGCACCGGCAAACGCAAAACTCCGGGTTAAGAGTGCAATTCGTGAGCGGAACCACTACGTACGTATAATGCCTCCGCTATACGTCAACTGGAGGGCCAGGGAACGGGGTGGGGCAGGGAGGGGGAGGGGCAAGGACGGCCGCACCAATCTCTACAAGTAGTAGAATGTGGACCTGGCTTTCAGAAAGTTGCACGTTACGGACTATTCACATTATAGTGGACGACCCTATGCGGGTTCGTCGTGGCGCATGGCCGCAAGACAACTAGCATGTTTAGCATCAAAGATTAAGCGGGAATGAAGCTGTAAGAATTTCAAATTTCAAATTCCACGTACTCACGTCCGATCAAGAAATTGATCATGGACTATACCAATCCTTTCAATGGGCCATGTAAATAAATACATATGGATTTTCGCCTTCTCAAAAGAGAAATGTGGTGGAATACATGTACTGTCATGTCATGTCATGTCATGTCATTTACATGTCATGCTGGGGCGGGCATGGGGCTGTATAATACATTATATTTATACATGTGAATTATAATCGCCGGGGTAGGTTGCGTAGCTTTTCTCGGCCTAGCCTTTGAAGTTGCGCTTCAGCGCTTGGCGGTGCCATGCTTTGCTATCGGCTACCATTGACTGCCCGCATGTGGTGTCGATGCTAAACATCTCGATGGCGGGGCTTCTATGTTGAACTACCATGCGTCAATAGATCATGCTGGGCGGGCTGCAACCAGGGTGTGCTCTTGCTTGTGAGGGCGTTTAGGAGGCACCTGTGATGACAACATGCGGCAGGGTTTAGAAGCTCAAAGCCCATCCGGCTTTTATATATGTCCAAGCCAGCCGAGCTGCCGCCGGACTACCTATTTAGAAGTCAGTAGAACAGACTCCCGGCTCGTTGTACAGCCTCGCTCTCGGTAGAGATGTGGCATAATTCTCCATGTGTCCTTGCATCATGTGACTTGTGCAATGACCCACTTGCACTTTTGAGGGTGGAAAATCCAAGACGAGACTACCTGTACATAGCATCAGTCAAAACCAGCCTCGGCTGCCTGATACGAGGCGCGTACCTGTATTAGGTGGCAGCCCCGCGCAGCAGCCCCGCGTGATGACAGCACTCCGCCCGCAGTACTTTCCGCCGTGTATTCCTTCGCCATGCAATTATCCTGCCCGCCTTTTTTATTCTGCAGTAAATCCATTATACTGGTACGGGTACCCTGTACTTTCCGGGCGGTTTTACTGCAGCATGACGACACTTTCCCTGGGACATGTGTTAAACGGTTAAACCGGGATTAACTTGTCTTCAACCGGGATTAACGCGGTTAAACATGTAACCTGTAACCTACAACTAACAGCACAACAGCACACGCCCGCACCCCCATAAAAAAACAGCACCCGCCCGCCCGCCGGCGGTGCGCCTCCCGCCGGCCGCTGCGCGCGCTCCTGACTGATGCGGCTGCTCGCCAGTAGTCGCGCCAATAATAATATTCTTCTGCTCGTCCCTACTGGTGTGAATTACAAAAAGGGCAGTAACAAATGATATTCTTCTGCTTTAGAGGACCTTTCTGATTGCCTTTTATTTTGGTGATTTCCGATATCGCCTTCTGCTGCTAGCTCATGTAAAAATATTCTTCTGCTCGTCCGTACTGGTACCGGTACCCCACTCCAGGGCTATCGCCTGTACTGCTTGAGTAGTAGCTTGTGAGCCGAGGAAGTAGCAGCAGAGTACAGTCACCCGTCACGCACCTCCTAGGCAACCCGGGTCTGCGTGAAGGAAACCCAGAGGAAGCAATGTGGGAGGGTGCAGAAGTCGATACCTGCTGCGAGGTTGATCTCACCGAGTCTGAGAGGCGTATCAAGGTGACGGCCCTCGCGGAGAAGTTTTGGACGGATGCGCCGGTTTAGAAGCGCATGCTTTCAAGATGTTTGTTTCCTCAGACAGCGGGAATGTCGAGGGAGCAGGCTCGGGTCTAACTGTTACTCCCGAATTTTGCACTGCCCCCCAGTCACATATAGAAGAAGGACATTTCCTGCAGGCCCTTGAGCCCGCGGCTTCGCAGCATGAGGAGTCGGAAGCAGCCGCCGACGCAAGTTGCGTGTCGCTGCGGTTACAAGCCTCGTGGGTGATACGCGGGCAGGACCTGGAGGAGGTGGGCGAAATTGAGGGGGGGTCCTTTGGAAAGGTCATCCTGTGCCGGCTCAACTCAGAAAAACATCAGCAGCAGACGGTGGTCGTTAAGCGGATACCGGACGAGCTGGCGTGCTCTCCGAAGAATCGAGACGGCTTTATCAGAGAATGTCTGTTGCTGCGCAGCTTAAGGAGCAAGGGGAGGTAGGGCCGGCCACCCGTCAGGCTGCTCCGTCACTCGGCGTTGTGGAAAATACAGTGTGACGGTGCCCGCGAGATACCAGCCACTTTCAACCTTTGAGTGCTTGCTTGCTCTGCCCGCGGACCTTTCCAGGTCCAACATTGTTGAGTTTGTGGGCATCAGCGTGGTCGAGTCCGCCAAAGCGGGCAGATGGCCGGGCGTGCAGCTCGTGCAAGAGTTCTGCACTCACGGGTGCCTTGGGCAGCTGCTACTTAAGCAGATGCGGACGACAGGCGGACGCCCCACGCTTCAGCCCAGCCTATACACGCAGATACAGGCGTTGGGGTGGATAGTTCAGGTGGCGGAGGCGCTGAAGGATATGCACAGCGCTACGCCACCTATCATTCACAGGGACGTGAAACCAGGTCAGACCTGGCCTCCGACGTCAAGCACGGCTGATTATACTAGCCCCAGTAGAGCCTGGCCTGAGACATTGGGTGTTGACTCATACTTTCTGATGCTGCCTGCAGATAACATCTTCCTCACAGATTGCGGAGATGGGCAGGTGGTCGCCAAACTGGGCGACTTCGGGGCCGCCAAGCGGATCCGGCGCCTCAAGGTGTCGGATTCTTTTGGGAACGAGGTATGGCACATCCTTGAAGCTCACACCAAGCTACATGTCGCCAGAGCGGCGCTCTGCCTACCTGCCTTGATTGTTCCGACTCCACGACATTCGCCTGACATGGCTGTATCTGCGCCCGAACCTCCCCGTTTACAACAGAATACACGCAAGAGCTTCGACCAGCCGCCGCCTGAGCAGCTTTATGAACTTCCCAGCAGAGGATTCAGAGGTCGAGCTTGCCGGCATTTTGCAGGCATGCACGGGTGCGCACTGGTGCCGCTACTGACAGTTTGCCCCCTGTGGCGCATGCCGAGCAGGGGCAAGAGCATATATGGCGCCAGAACTGCTGATGGGCTCCGCGTACAATGACAAGGTGTGTGAGCGCATCACGCATCACGTGACATGCGGCGCCTGACTTGGGATGGCTGCGGATGATATGGCCTTACCCCCTCTCCCTTCTCCCTTGCTCAGGTGGACATGTTCTCTCTAGGGGTGTCGCTGTACGAGATGCTGCATGGATGCATCATGGTCGTGCTGGTGTCAGAATCCGAACACACCATCGAGGAAGACGTGGATGCGTACTTGCGGCGGTACGTGCCACCGCCTCCATTGTACCTTTTCGCATGGCGATCTTCCCGCGGCAACCAGCGGCTGAGAGATAGCTGCTGCAGGGTTGTGGGCGGCTACAGAATCGCGTGCCAACCAGAGTTATCACCCGAGCTTCAGCAAATCATCGCCAAGATGTGGGCACACAACCCGGATGATCGACCCAATGCCGATGAGGCCATCTCCATGCTGGAGGCTGCCTTGCTGAATCTGCGCCAGTCCGCTGAGCGGGTGGATTCGGCCTCCCAGGCTCGACATCAAGGTGACGACCACCTCGCGGAGCAAAATGCGCAGGCAGGATGCTGCAACAAGTGCGCCATCATGTGACGCCTGTCCTACCCGAGGGGGCAGCGGCACACCGCAAGTATAGGACAAGGGACAAGGATCTGCACCATCATATCAGGCACCATCGATCTCTGCCGCCCCCTGTGAGCCCATATTCTCAGCATTTGGATACCACAAATATAGAACCCAAGACATCATCCCAAAGTACTGCATTTAGCCTTTGCGACATTGTATTCAAAATACTACCTTTTAAACTACCTGCTTCTGAGCCTGCCCTCGTCCCCGTCTCATGCCAGCATGCCAAGCAGTGTGTGCACATGCTTACCATAGCAGTTATCGTTCGTATGCATGCATACTGTTGTACTTGTAGGATGTGGTGCCTAATGCAATCGCCAGGCAACTGCGCGCCCAGTGCGCAGAAAGGATGTGACACACGCGTGCCGCAGCCGAGCACAGGGACCTGCAATGCTCGGCCCCACTGAGTTTACATCATGCAATAAGAAGGGCTCAAGAATAGTTTCTTCCTTGTGCCGTTCTCAGTGGACCTTCATTTGTCTTGTGACGTACGCCGCCAGAAGATGTAGTACACTCACAAGACGCCAGGAATTGCGACATACTTCCCCCCAAAGCCTACTGCCTGTTGACAGGATTGAGCGCAGCTTCCGGTCTCCACCACCCTTCCCCCCCCCTTCTCTTCTTCACCCCACAATTACGTCTCCTTTTGACTGCAGCCAAGGACCATGGAACATGGGAGGTCAATCTGCTGGACGTCATCCGCAGCAGCGGCTCTTGGTTGTAGCCCTGGAAGTCAGGGACAGCGTCTCTGCATTCATTTCCTCCTCCTTGGGCGGGCTGGCGCACTGCCGGGACATCGCCTGCTCCTTATTTAGCCGCTTCAGGATGTCGCGCGTGATGTGCACGAACACCTGCGCACCCGTACATTCAGAGTGCATTCAGCGGTGTTGTTGGCGCTGCGGCCATCCAGCACATTAATGGTGGCATTTGGCCCACAAAGTATCAGACGGCAGTGGCAATTAGACACATGGCCCACTAAGTATCAGACAGCAGTGGCAATTAGACGTATGGCCCACAAAGTATCAGAAAGCAGTGTCAATTAGACATATGGCCCACAAAGTATCAGACGGGAGTGGCAAGTAGGCATATGGCAGGGCCCACCTCCTCCACGTTTGTGTTGGACTTTGCACTGGTTTCGTAAAACGGCATGTTGTACTCCTTCGCGAGTGCTGCCCCCCGTGATTGCGGCACTGCTCGTTTTCTGTTTGCGTCCATGTCGCACTTGTTTCCCACTAGGATCTGCTCACCCATACGGCAACAGAGGCCACGCCTGTCAGACCGCATGCGTTGGCGTGTTTGCCAGCAAGCGGGCAATAGCGCGCCGGGCGGCGGGCCCCAGGTGTAGATGCGTGCTGAACACAGGGGCGTACCTTATTCACTCTGTCGGATGCGTGCTCGTTGATGTTCCTGATCCAGTTGCGTATGTTGTTGAACGACGGCTCATCCGTGATGTCGTACACCAGCACAATGCCCATTGCTCCACGGTAATAGGCTGCGGCACCACCGCATGGCACCATCGCATGGCACATTCAGCAACTGGCAGGAGACAAGAAGCTGGGGTGCCGCGTGCCGCGAGAGCGCTAGATGGGCCAGAGCGCCTGGAGCGGGATCACCCACTCACCGCTGGTGATTGTGCGGAAGCGCTCCTGGCCTGCGGTGTCCCATATCTGTAGCTTCACGATCTCCCCATCCAGCGTCATGTTCTTCGTCTTGAAGTCTATCCTGCAGGCGCCGGTGCCACAGTTGCTCGAGATCAGCACCACTGCAGAGCTTGCATCCGGGACCGGCACTGGCTAATCTGATGCGCTATGCGTCTGTGGCCGGGGACTCGCCCTATGGTGGTGATGAAGCTGGAGGTGAACTCATCCTCAGAGAAGCGCAGCAGCAGGCAGCTCTTCCCCACGCCTGGAAGGGGAATGCAGGGCACGTTGGTGGAGCGTGGGTCATCGGTGCTCAGCTGCAGGTGAAGGTGGGGTTGTGAGTCTGCGCCAAGCGCCCAGCTGCCGGGGCGGCACTCACCGCTGTCTCCCAGCAGAAGCAATTTCACCTGCTGGTCATAGTCCCTACGCGCCATTAGCTCCGGTGGCCAGCTGCCCCGAGTCTGGCAGCGCCACCAAGGCTAAGTTCAATCCGAGTTCGTGCGGCCCTGTTTCTCAGCTGACGGGCGCAGAGAAACCCGCTTGCGCTGAAGCAGATTCTTCGCTCAGCGGTACATCCCGGCATGCGATGTGGTCACGTGGTAGAATCGCCCGCCGCCCCGGTTGCCAGCTGTCAGCTGTCAGCTGTCAATCCCGTGGGCTCGTGCCTCTTGCGTAACACTCGCGTCTGGTACCTACCGCCTCACGGCGACAACCAGGGTCAAACTACGCGAGATTATGGCCAGGCCAGTGGACGAGCACTGTGCTTCGGCCGCTGGCTCCGCCCGCCGCAGCGCTGCCACCACGAGTGATCACGTGGCACGGAGCTCCGTGAGGTTGAGCCGCAGCTGTGTCGGAAGACCCAAGGCCACCGAAACCGTCGGGGCTGCAACACGGATCCAGGCAACCACTATCTGGCGTGGCTGTAAGGGTCTTTACAACCGAGCGGTTGCCTCTGCTGCAGATCGTTGGGCAGGCTTTGGAGACAGTTGTAATTCACTTCAACTGGTTCCGCCTACCTGCTGCTGCTGCTGCTGCCGTCGTAAAACCCGTCGCTACCTGCATCCGTATGCTGCTGCCGTCCGTACAGGTACGAGTATATCTCATTTTTGGGGACTGTTTGGGCGCGCATGGGGACTGATGGTGCACCATCATATATGCATGTCGTGGTCATTGTACTTTGTGATCCTTGTTCCCGCCCTGCGGCGGTTCCCTCTGTAATTCCGGGCTTCCCTTTCGTCCGGCTTATATAAGGTTCCCGAACACTCTGCACTAAAATCCTGGAGCCTCCGTAGCCTGGATTGAATGTCATAAATTTCGGATTTGGTGCCCTCCGCAGTCCGGTGTCAGGGTAGGTGCAGATATTATCCAGACAAATTTCTGGTAGGGGGGCCAACGTCTGGATATTCCCGTGCCATCCCCTTATTATTATTGCCGAAACCGCAGATTTCCGTAATTCCGATCTAAATGCCATTTGTCTCCGATGCTTCTGGCAGATGTCTTGCCCGCGACGATTTGTCCCTGTTTGAATTATCATGGTTTCCCGAGACTTTCTCGATAGACGTATTTTCTTCCGGCGCCCTTGCGCAGCCTGATAAATCTCGAGTGTCCTTATTAAACGGCTACTGTCTAATAAATCGGCTACTGCTACTCTAGCTTCCGCCGTGCGGGTGGCTTCGCGTTGCGAGAGACCTTTGACCACCACCTTTGGGCCGTCGCGGGATTCTGCGCGAGTTCGAGACTTATTGGGCGGCCGCGAGCACCGTGCCGCCGCCGTTGACTCCTATATCCGGGGGACTTGCACCGAGTGGGATGTGCTACTCTTCAATCTGTGACGAGTAGTATCGGCATCGCCACCATCATGTGCGCAAGACGATGCGCGGCGGGACCCAACTTGCGTCCCCTTGATATCTGCGGCATGTTGTGTCGCAACGGGCGACAACCTTGCGTGAATTGGGGGTGTTCAAACAGATTAAAATTGAAATACAACTTGTAATCCGCTGCTCTCTACCGGCGCCCGGACCGTGTCGTTTGAAGGGCTTGCCATCTCTAACCATACAGTAGGGACACATGTATGTAGTACAGCTCAAGCTACTAGCCACCTCTCTTCAATCCTTGTCCATGCCCGCTTCCTTCGTCCGTCGGTGCCCAGACACGCCAATAATGTGTATGATGTAGCCTCATCGTCATGTACATGAGTGGTTGTTAACGTGACCTCATTGAGCTGGGATACGTGGAGAGTGGCGCCGTGCCCTTGGACTACGCGTCTTTGGTGGAGCTACTCCAGTTCATGGACGGGCTAATTTCGCGGGCCGCCACCAACGTGGTGATCATCAACGCCCGTAGCTACGAGGATGGCACAATGGAGGTGACAGATTTCCTGATGCGTGGTTTGGATCTATTATTATCGGCGTGGGTTGCCATTGTCGTTGGTCGTTTAACCGCACAAACTCGTGTTTTAGCTGAACCCCGCCATGCATGGCATCAAGGGGAATCTGTCCGCTCACATCGGCGTGATGAAGCTGGAGTTGTTGCCCCCGGCCAGCGAGTGGCTTTGACTACTCCGTCATTTGGGCCGTTACGCGACCGCCATGGCTGATGCCGGGCGGCCCTTGGTCGCCTTTTTGTTCCGTCCCCTAACAGTTAGGCGCCACGATGGTTTTTAGGCCTATGGCATGAGCAGTGCCGCTATGAACTTCCGATTCAAGGGTCACTTGCGTGCCGCTGGTATGTATAAAGGTCACATCTTGAGGGAAACGCGGCCGTTTGCAGCATGATGTTGTGGTGGAAGGTGAGAGTGTTACACATGCCTCATGTGGAGCAATCGCCAATTGCGATTGACTGCGTGGGGGGCCGGAGGCGGCACAAAGCGGTGGTCGGTAGGCGCCGACCAGCTGTTGCATGCGTGGGGCTGCGAGGGGCAGCCCAGTTGTGGCGCGGAGTAGCGCGTCGAAGCCGCATGTCCCACCGGCGCATGGATCGTTCCTGAGTGCACAGAAATGGCGGTCTTCTTCGCCGGGGATCTGAAGGCATGCGGCATGGGGGGCTCTTGTGTCGCGAGGCGTGAAGAGCGCCTCACGCCCCTCGGGTGATGAGATGCTCCACCTCCCCCCCCCCCCCCCCCCGAATCAGACTGTAATGCGCAACCTCCCCGCAACCGACGTGCTGGTCCATGTCGTACGTCCCGGCATTAGCCGAGGTTGGGAGGCGGAAGCCCATAGCCGGGAGAGTGTCTTGTTACGGAGAAGTGAGCAGGTTTGGAGCGCCGAACGCTTGCATGGCTGGCGCGATGCGGTGCCCGCGTCGCGTGCGTAGCGCGGTGCTCGTACCACTCAAGTATGTGATAAAGTACTAATACGCATAACCTAGCTACGTTGTCCGGTGTACAGCAGTGACAGCATCACTGATGTTAGCTGAAGATAACATAACGGTTCTCCGTGTGGCGCACTAATTGTCGGCTCGAGGAGCCGGCGCACGATGCCCTCCGGTCGATAGTCGACTGCTTACCGACAAACGAGACATGTTCTCGAGATGGGAGCGGGGCGTCACTTCTGAATGGCTTGTATACCAAAGACTTTGCATGCCACGAAGACACGAGCTCTGTCGCGGCACGACCCATGGTAGATGCTCCGCGACAAAGAAAGATGGCGACAGGCAAGCCCCCTAGTGCTTTTAAGCACGCCACAAAGCAGCATACGGGAGCAACGCCAACCGGGATGGCTGCGTCGGTAACCGCGCGCGGGGTGGTGCCGTACGGGCGTACGACAACCTCCGCCGGACGATGAATTTGCCGAGGGGCTGTTGCTGGGTCGAGGCAGCTCCTCGGGCGGTACGGGCACGGCACGTGATCAAACTAGCCCCGTATTGATGCCTTACCGCGCCTGCTAAGTAGACAGGAAAAGTAAACCCCGGCTACTAGCGGTAAAGATAATCCCGGATTCCGGGTCTCAGGTCATGAATGTGTGATCGGAAATATATTCGAATAGTAGGGGGCTAGAGCCCATATTCGAAAAGCGGCTAGACTTTCAAGTCGTAGATCCGACTTATTCCGAGAGTATTTTGCCGATCTACGATTTTACCCCATATCATCCGAAAAACATCGCCTCAAACGTTATCTCGCTGCTGCGGCCGCGTCCCCCCGCCCGCGCCAGCCCCGGGGGCGGGGCGGCCGCCGGGATTGGGCCACCAACCCAAAGCCGGCGCGGTCCACATCACTACTCACTGCTCACTGCCCCCCCCCCCCCCCCCCCCCCCGTCGGTACCCAACCTCAGAACCCGCTCCCCGTGCTACTCGACGGGCCACCTACCAGTTCACCGTACCCGAGCGCCATGAGGAGCCGTCCGGGTTCTGATAATCGCTATTCGCAGTTAAAGCGGCTCCACCCTCGGTTGCCATCACGGGGTCTGGTGAAGGACTGAAGGTCGAGCGACGCGGAATAGAACAAGCCAAACCGGGCGGAGGGATACATCATGACCGAGGCCCAGCCATGAATCGTCGTCCAGCTATATACGCATGGGGCCGGACAGACGGGGCGGCATTGAATAGGTGGCGAGACCGGGGCGCGGGCGGTGGAGCGGTGGACTGGGCGGCAGTCGCGACACATGGCCCGCAGGGTGGCCCGGAAGGCCCGGGATATACGTACCGGATGGACTCGAAAAGCCCTCAATGCCAATCTAGGACTTCCTAGATTTTCCTCGTTTTGTCCTATATTTGCTCTAACCTAGTACCTTCAGAGGTCGAATCTACGACGTCCTAGATTGAATCTACGATCTAGCGGCTTTTCGAATATGCGGTTTTCCGCCTAGACTAGCGGCGAATCTACGACTACAGCCGATCTATCGGCTTTTCGAATATGGGCTCAAGCGTTTGGGCAGCGATCCAGTTACGGGAAGCCTTCTAGTCTGATAGTCCTTAGTCTGATAGTCCTCATTCTTAGGCGTTAGTCCTCAGATTATATATGTTGTTTTTAGGTGCTGGATATTCTGGGGAATAAAGGGGGGAGGCTTTCCTTCCTTTTCGGAAAATATTTCCTTTTCGTTCTGGAATAGAATGCTCCATTATCGTTTCACGAGCGATGGTACTGTTTCACGATGGTACGCGGGGCCTATACTCAAGTGCTTAAGGATGGGTGCCCGTTGCACTACAAGCACTTGCATGTATTGATGTACGAGCGAATGTACTAAGAAATAGACAAGTGTGCAGTAGGCATATCTACGTCGATGTATATATTAACACATTATACAGTAGTGCATCATTAATCTATCAAGGGGTATGTATATTTAACGACTACTATAATCAATAGACAATAATGTACCAGCTGGCAAAATACGCCAATAACCTTACTATATACCGCGTTCGGTTGCGCGCCATGATACCGCCGTGCCCCGTTTGCATATTGCCCATATCCACAAACCCATCGCAGTGTCACATCACCGCCCCCGTCCCCCCCCCCCCCCGCCATCATGCGCAGTAGGGTCCCACGCACCACGTCGCAAGACGCAGCCGCTCTATGCATCATCATATATATGGGTGTACAACAAGAAGTCTTGGAATGTACGTGGATCAAGTATGGCACCGCCAAGCCACTCGGTGGACGGCTAGACGACGTTCATGGACCTTCTTGTCTCCAACAATAACCTCCCCGCGGACTAGCTGCCATTGCGAGATGAGTGCCTGATAAGTCTCAAGAACGTGCATGATTCACCCCGCCGGCGCATCGTCCTCATCCTCGAACGCTAATCTTCGCAAAGACCTAGATTGCACAACGTTCTTATTTGACCGGGCGGCTATGCCTTCGACATTGTATTAGAGTTCATGTCGTTCGCGATTCTTGAAGTTCGTCATCGAGCGGCCCGTATTTGCTCGATGACGAACTTACCCGCCCGGGTGAATCCTTTTGTGGCAATGATGATAATGTCCTCCACAAACACCTCCCAGGCACCTGCCATGCTTTCTCTATTCTATTTATGCAATCTATCTATTGGTTGCCATTTGCATTATGAATGCTTATTCGTGGTTGCCATCTTGGATGTTGTATTGTTGTTTGGCTGCCAACGTTGTCGATGTTGCTCCAGGACTCATTCTGATGAGCCACATGCGTGCAAACAACCCATTCACAGTACTTTATTCGTACTTCAGCTAGCGTAGAGTTTATTATTATCAAAAGGGGGGGCAAAATAAAAGGTGGCGGGGGGGGGGGGGGGGGGCACCTAACTAAAACAAGAGATATAATATGAGTCGCCTGTTGTATCGTCTGATAAGCAGTCTACCGAAGCACCTTGCAATAAGACAAATAATTATACAGGCCAGCGGAGGCGCGTCAAATCCGCCAAGATCTAAGGCACGGTCGCGCACGCCGCCGCGCGCATATCAGCATCATCGGCATCCGTCAGCAAGCTCCGGGCCCTTCCGTACGCAAACAAGGAAAAAACATCTTGGACGGATCAGGAACCCATAGCACAGGACTTCTCGTCCACGCCAGTGACAAAACTTCAGGGCAGGGCGACAGAGTCGGCTCTGGATTTTTCATTTGACGAAGTCTGCGCATATCCAGGACAACGCTGGCAGCAGAGAATGTTTGCCGCCCGTGTGCACTCCGTACCGGGACTATCCGCCCAACACGGCCGGCACCGCGCTGCAGGGCCAATCCCTGCCCTCGGACACACTTCACTTGACAAGGGCCTTGCTCCCCGCAAAACTGCAGCTTTTTGCCGCTGCACTCCGGTCTCTGCCATGTCTGACGCAATGAAGTCGACCGCGGGACTGCCTTGCGCGGACTCTCCCCAGCAGCTTCCAGGGGACCCCTCTCTCATCGTCCACACCAATGTCGCCATCGAGGCCGCACAGAAAAAGGTAACGCTGTCGCACGCGCTGTGCAGCAGTGTACCTGTCAGGTTGATCCAAGCATAATTCCAGCTGCCTTCGTTCTGATCGTCTCCCATTTGGCACCAGAACTTCATGAAGACGATGAGTGCTGCAATTGCTTCCACCCTGGGCAAACCAGAGTCATACGTTGCTGTCCTGGTCATGGATGGGCTCGACCTCATCTGGGCGGGAGAGGCAAGCGCCTAATACAATCGAAAACTACATTCAGGAGGCATGCACCCGTCCACCCGAACAAAATCTGAGTTACTGCTAACTCTATGCTGGGCATGTTCTTCCAGGACACACCGTGTGCGCTGGCAAGCCTTACATCACTCGGCGCTATCAATCCTGAGAACAATGCAGCGTTCAGCGCTATTTTTGCCGAAGCCGTGTCAGAGTTTGGTATCCCGAAGAACAGATATTACATCACCTTCACAGATGTGCCGCGCCCTAATATGGGATACAATGGAGGCACCTTCTAGATAGGTGGCACATGTATCGGCAACTCTATGACTCATCCAGCTGCCCACGATCTATCATCTCCAAATATGATGTGCGGCATAGCAGTTCCTTTTGTAGCAAAGCTGCACTCGATCCAGGCATGCGGAGTTTCACAAGCCAATTTTCCTGCTCCTGCCAGCAAGGTGCATGTGCAATTTCATTCCACCGATCCATACTACCATCCAGCGGCAAGACTCCATTGTCTGCACATATGCAGAAAACATCCGGCCTCACCGTGTTGGCACAAAGGAGATTGCCTGGGTCTCGGAGGATTGCAGCGTTGTAGCTGCATACTTGAGCTGCAAAAGGGAGTTTCAGAGCGCGTTTCCCTTCGACCACATCCTGCGAAGACAATCACCAAAGAGCACCATCACTGGCACGGAGGGTACTGCACATCCACGGTACCAGATGGGCATGCATGCCATGGCAGGTGTGTATCCATCCTTACCCACACTGCATGATACAGCTCATCACTTGCAGTTCTTTGAAACCCCTCCCAGTGGATATCCAACAATTTATCTCCCTTTTCAAGCTGCTGTCCTGCTTGCGCTACGCATGTAATCTTCGTTGGCTCACCGAACTCGTCCTGTGCAAGAAGGGGCGGCCACATGGGTCGCACGTACATCACCAGTATGTCCGAAATTGCAGCTTCGGATCGGTCACTGGCTGTCAACCAGAAGTTCGGCATTTGGCCAGTTTGGACCCTACCAGCCCCTCCTCTGAGATCCCAAGTAGCACAGTGACGCTTTCTGTGGCGTCCTTGGAGAAGCTGCACCACTCCTGGAATTTGCACATATATAAGTAAGTAGCGCGAGCCCTTGCGTGTGGGGTATCCACGAAATCTACTAGAGCTCCGAGTCACGAAAAGCGCGGCTACTGTTACTGGCCATAGCGACTAAATTTCGCGAGGAATGAAGTCGTCATACCTTCCCAGCGGTATACAGCTGCGTGTCACTAGCCGTGCTGGCAATTCGCGAAACTTGCGTGAGCTTGCTGGCGAAATGCAGGCAGCCTGGCCACGCCGCCCGAGACAGCAACATGGCTACTGCAAGTGCGCAGCAAGCGCGCGGCGTATTGGTCTGCCTGCCTCGACAAGTGTGTCCAGATCAGAGGATGCAGCTGGGCTTCCTTTAGTCCTGCAGCTTACTCTGGGCAGGGGGGGTCGCGGAATTCGTGCAATATGCAGGTCAGAGGGACGACATTGTCTCGGCCCGCGGAATTCGCTGCGGCGCCGGAGTCACCACACTAGCGACTACAGCGCCACGGTAGCGGAGCAGCAGCAGGACTAAGGATTGGTCGCTACAGGTACGAATGCGCTACAACTCCAGCAGGAAAGCGACTACCGCCTACAGGTACAGGTAGCGACTAGCGACTATATGTGCACAGGCGGGTAGCATATTCAGCAGCCCCGTACGGAATACGGATCAGCACAGGTACGTACTGGTGTGAATTACAAAAAGGCCATTAACAAATCCACCTACCGGTCAAAGCAGTACTAAAAGATCAATACAGCAAGCCGCCTAAAAGCGGCCCGCATCTCCCACGAAGGCGGGATGGACTAGTGATGCGCGCAAGGTTCAGAGCCCGGGCCACGTGTGTGTGCGAGGGTGATCCCCGGACATGCTGTGAAGCTTTGGCAACGGGATGGCGGACAAATCTGCGCCGCCTGATGAGGCAGCGAGCACGCTCTCGAGCCGCCACCAATCTCGTTCAAGACCCCGAGGAAATCTCTTGCCTCTTGGTATGCCCGTGCGGTGCACCGAGTGCCCCGCGATGAGAGGGCATCCCGATCCGCGGCCAAGCATGCGACACTGCGCATAGTGCAGCGGCGCACCCCATTGCTCACCTCACCCACTATTGTGCCGAAGACCATGCCCGTGTACTCCGACAAGTCCATGATGTCTCGAAGAGGGCCCTACTGTCCCGGCTCCGTGTTGTGCCACGCCGCATCCCGCACTGCCAGTCCCGTTGCATGTCGGCCAGCAGGGAGCGCTCAAACCGATCCGCAACCGTGGCCCAGGGCACCGTAGTGTACTAACTTGAATGACCCCGTACCGCATAGTCTTGAACTCCAACAAAGTGAACTTCAAGATCCGGGGATCATAGCTCCCGGTCACGGCGTTGAACGCCGGGAGGGAGAGCTCTGCGTCCGGCAACATGTCCTTGAGTTCATCCGCCATGGGTACGGTGTTGCCGGCGAGAGGTACTGCATGCTGGAACAAGTCATCCACCTCCCAGCGTACAACGATACCCAGCTCGTGTCTAAATACATGGATCGCGGAAGACGTGTGCAATAGCGTCGTGTTGTACACGCCAGTGAGCGTCTCCATGTGCCGATGGGTTCATGAGCGCGTCGCCATAGAGGTCGACAGTGACGGGGTTGTGCTTTGACGAGGGCATAATGATCTGGCCCCCAACCACCGGCGGGGACCATGCATGGGCTAGGCAGAAAGAAGTACCCGACAGCGACCTCCCGCGGCTCATGCGGAGTCATGACCGTCCGCGCGGTGCGAATGGCCACCGTCCACATGCCCGACGCCGCATCGAGCTGATTGAACAAGATCCGTTCCCTACATGTGACAAGGAGAGCGCAAGCCTCATTCTAAAGCCGAGAGTTGTTGGCATGCTGGTCTAGAAATGCCGTCGGCTCCTTTTGCGAGCCCGAGCCTCCGCTTCCCGCTCCATCACGCGGGCATCTGCGTAGCTGAGGTGGCCAGCAGTAGCCGCATGGAGGCGGCCCCACGCCTCGCGCACCGCCGCATGGGTCAACTGCCAGCATGGATGATCTTGGGGTCAAGTGATTACCCGAAAGATACCGACGCTGAATAACAGCAAAGAACTGACGACTTCGTTGGTTTGCCGGGTAGAAGGAGGGGTAGCCCCTGGTGGAACTCGACGGCTATAACCGGGGTGCGGGTTTTCGACAACGGGACTTCGGGGTGCGGGCCGACCCGGTAGTCTCTCAACTGATAGGCCCCAATATCAACGAAAATTACACATAAGTATAGAGATCATCATATGTCGTCACTCTTGACATCATTGTCACACATAGATGGTGTCACCCACGGATGATGGTTGTATTGCGAACAAAACTATGCCGGAGTTACCAGTTCCTCTGTACGTCCACAGGACATGCGAAGTCCAATTGCACATATGTACAGCCAGCGCAGCACTAAACGTACGAAGTACTGCGAACTTGCTACTGCGGCATTGATCGCTCTTACAGAGTGCAACAAAAATTCGCAAATACAAAAACAGTACCAGATGTTGCATTCGTTACTCTTCGCTCCAAATTACATGCATGCCCATGCAATTACTGCATCATGTCCAATTCCCCAATCTGTCCACTCATCGTGAGATACATGGTCGCACGTTGGATAAGATCGATTTGGGAATGGGTATTTCTAGTCCAAGAAATGAGAAAAATTCCGCTCGCGGAATTTTCGAGACAAGAATTCATACGACTAAAATTCAAAGAATCACAATTATGCAGGTTTTTCGCCCTACATTCAATGCCCAACACACAGCATTGAGGCATTTGGCTCACGGCATTCGCCCATGGTCTTTGCACTGTGACCACATCAAATATCGGTGAATTGAGTACATATTTAAAGTAAAAGGAGTGGGAGGGAGCGCACGGCGAGAAGGCGTACGCTACACGCTACACTCCCGTTTCTGGTGCCGTGCCGTCCGGGCCGCCGTAGGGTGCCTTTCCTGGTGTGTGTGCGGTGCCTTCGCATCTCCTGTGGAGGCTGGTGCGCATGATATAGGTGGGTGTCCTCCCGCATGCAGTGGAGAGGGTAGCCCCGGATACCGACCTGTAGCCACTGCAAGAGGCAGTAAAATACAAAAAACATAGTCCTGCCTGACACACACTCGCACACCCGCCAGACAGTACCGTAGTTGCTCGTTCCAAGCACCCTCCATCATGGCGGCCAAGCACGCCAAGCTACATCCATCCATCCCCTTGGGCAAAGCTGTGAGGCCTATAGGCATGACCATACCACTCGGCGGTGGTAGACTGGTAGTATGACTGTGCATGACGGACCGCATCCATGAGGACATGCGGCAGGCACTATTCCCGGGCCGGGCAACCAACTGCCATATCCGCGTTCACCCAGCACAACCCGCCAGGGCGAGGATGCTTTCGGCTATGCACTCGCGGACATATTGGACAATCGCACTGAGCGGATGCACTACGATGAAGCTGGGAAAGAGAACCTGCGGGTTGCAGGTTTTCAAGTGTCCGATGATGATATCGTCTCGCGGTATTTTACCTCGTCCGCACCCGACGAGTTGCGTGCCCAAATTTTGAACCCGGCACCCGAGGTGCCCCCCTTCCGCCACCCCCACCCTCCCCCCTTCCCCCCCCCCCCCCCCCTCCCCGCGCCGCTTGATCTAACATGGGCACTGGCGTTACGAACGCCTCCGTCGACGGTCATGCCATACTCCCACGAGCCGGGGGCTCGAGTTCACCCTGAAAGGTACCGCGAGTCGGCGGGTGGCTGACAATCTGACATGTATGTGTAGAGGATTTAAATTTCACAGGCGTTGACTGCCTCGTGCTGCGTTTTTGTTGTTGCTCATGTAACAGAGCACAAGGTGGTGCTGTCGGCTGTCTTTGACAAACGCCTGCCACGCGACACTCAGACGAGAATCCCTAACCCTCTGAAGAAGACGCCGAGATTTCCCATCGCCGCGCGCGCCCCCGTACATCGAGCGGATATGCTACGCTACCTTAAACTTCCGTGCCGGCTACACAGCCGAAAACCACTGCTACGCCAAGGAGACCGTCAGTGCCGCGTTCTGAGAGCACACCCCCTCCCTCTTCCTCCCAACCCCACTGCGATCATCCTTGTAGCTTTTGCTGACGGTGCACCTTGTGCTATCCAGGAAGCGGGGAATGTGAGGAACTACCTCGCTCGGCACTACTTCCATGACGTGGGCAAGGACGCCCAAGGTAGGAAGAAAGGACAATTGCCGAGCGAGGACCGACTCGCGAAGGCCCGCGACCTTGCATAGGCCTGGCAGTAGAGCGAGCTCGGGAAGTACTTCACTCCGGCATGTGGACCCCTTCTAACGTGGTGTGCTCAAGGGCGAGGTCTGCGGGGAGGACTGCGAAGTGACGGCGCACTCGGAATCAAGCCGCAGGTGAGCCGCATTTGTTTTCGCACTTGTTCGATTACACAGCCATCGCCGCGATAAGCTAGCAGTCAAAACGCATGATGACTTTCGCAGTTGCTGTGTCATACCCCCGCCCAGTCCCTACGTTTGGCGGTAAGCCGATCGTATGGAGTGATCAGCGCAACAAGGTCGTTCGTGGCGCTGCCGCTGGCGGGCATCGCTGCGTCGCGAGATCTCAACGCCACGTTGGGCGTGCTGAACTCATATCAAGCAACATCAGAAGAAGGCGGGCAACATCATCAAGCACAACACCAACGCGGTCAAGAACTTGGCCGCCACGCAAGAGTTCCCCGGCGACAACGTCGACGAGGGCAGTAGCCCGGAGCCCCCAGCCAAGAAGACTAAGCAGCCCGCCAATATGCCGGCGGCTGGAGTAGTGCCGGCCCGGGCCGAGACGGCGGTGTTGGGGCCATGGCGGGCGGTGGGGTGTTCGGGTCGTGGGCCGGCCGCCATGCCGCCGTGGTAGTAGCCGCTGCCGCCACCCCCGAGTTGAAGGCCAGCCGCCTTGGCCGTTTTGGCCGAAACCGGATGTAAACATTTTATCCCGCCCGCCCACTGCGCGCGTCGCCATACACTGCCGCGCGCTCTCGCTCTATTATCGCGCTATCGCGCATCGGGACGCGAGATATTGTCGTACTTCTAGAGCCAAAAGCAAAAATAGTCCACCGCGGATATAGCGTTACGATGACGTGTGATTTCCGCCGTCACCTGTCGCGCACACGGCGGGGGCTGTTGCATCGGGTCTCGGCTTGCGTGCATGGTACCCTGGGCGGCATTCTCTCTGCCGGCGTGCAGATGGCCAAGTCTGATGCGTGTGCTCGTGCCCACTCTGCGTCTTCTCATGTTGCTGCTTCCACCCCGCAGACGCTGTAGAGGACCTTTCTGATTGCCCTTTTCTTTGGTGATTTCCGATATCGCCTTGTGCTGCTAGCTCATGTAATTATATATGCGCCTGGAGGAGTTTATTACGAGTATTTCACGGATCGACTACTTGTAGATTTCTTGGGCCACGTACGGTCTCAAAGCAAGGTGTGAGTGAAAGCCGGAGTTTCTAAATTGAAAATTGAAATTGAAATTTGTTACAACGTCTAGTCTGTTGTATCCAGTCGTTTAGACCGAGTTGCTCTTAGGACCTGCTATCTCAAACCACAGTGGGGAACACGAAGTGTTATCACAGCTCAAGCTACCGGCCATCCTCCAATGTTTCCTAGCCCCTCCTCCTTCCAGTGGGCTATAGCTAAGACAGCAGCGCCCCCCTACTGTCCCTACCTAAGTCAGACCCATCCCATCCAGAGCTCAGCATGCACGCCAAGGCAGCCAGAGGCGTCCCGCCCGCTGCTACTAAGGTGTGATGGGCGAGGGGAGCCAACCGGAATAGCTATATGGTGCTCAGTATTTATGCACCGCTGAGCCGGCTAGCTTGGGGGGGTGGGGGCTACAATGCCCTCCATTTCTCAAATAAATATATTTCTCT
>VCJN01000005.1:0-188227 GCA_006384855.1 Tetraselmis striata | reverse complement strand
TTACAGTTACAGTTACAGTTACAGTTACAGTTACAGTTACAGTTACAGTTACAGTTACAGTTACATATACATATACGTATATACGTATGAATAATTAAATCAACCACAATAATGAATTTGGTTTTACTTACATATATATATATATATATATATATATATATATATATAAATATAAAGATATATAAAGATATGGGTGCTTCTGTTGGGTGTATGCCATCCAGTGATTGAGGCGCGCTGCCGATCGACCCAGCGGGGCCTTCTCCGCAAGCCGACCCTGACCCAAAGGCCTGACCTCCCGGCCCTCCTGCAGTCCACGCTGGAGGCGGTCAACCGGCTGGCCATCCACATCTCGCTGCTGGTGCTCTACTCGCTGGGCGGCTGGCTGATCGCCAACGGCTACATGAGCCTGAAGACCCTCATGGCCGGCATCGGCTTCACCTTCTCCCTCATCTTCGCGTCCCAGGGGGTGGTGAACACGATGAGCGAGTGGCGCATGGTGGAGGCCTCCGTGGCCAGGTACCCCTCTCCCCCCCTTTCACCCGGCCCCTGTCGACATGGTCTGCGGCATAACTCCCCTTGCAATAAATGATGATACATTTATGACCACAGCATCCTAAAGCATATTGAGGAGACGGCACTTGTATCCGGCACCGGAATAATGCGAGCCGAAATCACGTGCAATTTCGGCAAGCGTCGTATCGAACATTCCTCGGCCCCTACTTACTGTGGGAGGCGGCGCTCACCCTGCCTGTGTCTCGGCGGCGTGCAGGGTGCAGGACATCCTGCGGGAGTCGACGCCCGAGCCGGCGATGATGCAGGCGCTGCCGCCAGGCGCGTGGTGGGACCGCTCCATCAACGTGTGGGACGCCAACCTGCCCAACTCGCGCGACGACCAGTCGGCGGTGGCGGCCGCCAAGGCGGGCGCGCTGGAGCTGCGCGACGTGTACTTCAGCTACCCCCTCCGCAAGAGCAAAGCAGGTGCGACGGGGCCGCCGTGACGGGTTTGCTCCGCTGCGCCTTCCTCCACTCCTCTCGACATCGCCTCGCCATCGCCATACGAGACGAACTGACTGAGGGCGATGCATGATATGGCGTCGTCAAAAGCCGCGACTTTTCTTACTCCTCCTCTGTCGCGCAACTGCAGTGCTCGAGGGTGTTGACTTCATGCTGGAGCCCGGGACGGTGACGGCGCTGGTGGGGCGCAGCGGCGGCGGCAAGAGCACCATCGCCGCCATAATGTCCCTCTTCTACAAGCCCGACCGCGGCGGCGTGTACCTCAATGGAGTGCCGGCAGACACGTTCACCTCGCAAGCGTGGTCCAACGCTGTGGCGATGGTCGGGCAGGAGCCCGTGCTGTTCGACGGCACCATACTGGAGAACATCGCGTATGGGCGGCATGGTATATGCAGCCGGTAACCCCCCCCCCCCCCCCCCCCCCTCCCTGAGATATTTCACTAAAGAGCGATGATACCGACTATCACGCCCAGCCGAGAGCCGAAAACACTGAGCACCGAGAGCTCGTCCGCAGCTGCCTCGTGGGATGTTTACGCTGTATGTCCTGAGGCTGGACCGACGTTTCCCGCTCGGCAGGGAGGACATCGTGGATGCCGCCAAGCTGGCCAACGCGCACGAGTTCATCGAAGATCTGCCGGATGGCTACGAGACGATGGTGGGCCAGGGTGGCGAGATGATGTCAGGAGGGCAGCGACAGCGCATCGCCATCGCCCGCGCCTTCGTGAAGGTCCGACCACCCCCTTGAAAATCGCAATGGCACGGCCGTACATTTTTTAGATACGCACCTCCATTATAGTATAGGCAACGCTGACGAGTTCGCGATTTGACCCTGTACTTCGCTGTGATTGCAGAACTCGCCGATCCTGATCCTGGACGAGGCCACAAGCGCGCTAGACGCCCAGAGCGAGACCATGGTGCGGCAGGCGATCGAGCGCTTGCTGCAGGGCAAGACTGTCATGGTCATCGCGCATCGGCTGTCGACGGTGCAGAATGCGGACCGTATCTGCGTGATCGAGGGCGGCGCCATCGCGGAGCAGGGCTCGCACGAGGAGCTCGTGGCGCGGGACGGGCTCTACGCGCGCCTCGTCGACTCGCAGACCATGATCCTCAACTCGACGGTTGTCTCGCAGAGCATGATGGAGATGTGACCGCTCCCGAGATACTCACTTCCCAGCCTAGGAACTCCATCCCCGCCCCCCCTACCCTCCCTATCGACACCCTGCTGTCGTGTGGGGGCATTAGATTGTAGCGGTGTAGACACACGCGCGTTTCGAGAGCATTCCGCCAGTTTCACCACATCGGCCCGCCCAAGGGGCCTCTCAGCGGTGATTTTAATAGATTTTGCGTGCCAGCGCTCAAAGTGCGGTCCAGTGCGGACGACTTGCTTCATCGACTCGCGCCGGCGACGAGCCCCTTGGGAGTCAGCGACAGGCAGGAGTAGCATTCTTGACGAACATTGTCGCGTTCCATCCCACGGAGAGTAGCATCCGCAGCCTCTTCCCCCCGTCGGCATCCATTACTATGCCTATATAGGACTAAACTTCATTTAAATACTAAGCGCTATCACGGCAGTCTGGACCGCCCGTCGTCTTGCATAATCGGACCGTCAAAGTACACTCCACGAATCTATTAGGGACTTGCATTGAACGGCGCCGCGTCGCTCGCTAGCAGCGACGAACGGCACAGCCGCCTCGCCGAATCAAACAGCAAGTATCCCTGGGCCGACGCAGGCGCGCATCCGCTGCAAAGGACAAATCGTTTAGGCACCGGCGCCGAGCAGGACTGCCGACTCCGACAGTACGGCTTCCGATACTTACCTGCGACACTGTGAGTGTATGCGTCGTTGCCCCATCCGCCTGTGCTCATCACCCTCCCTCCCCCAAACAAAAAAACTCCGGGCCTGCCCGTCACGTTGGCCGTAACTACCGTCATGCGCGCCAGATGCACATAGGCTCCGACACATGAGGAGCGCGTCGCTGCCGCGTCGGAGTTTGTTGCCCGCTGCGTTCGAGACCGCTCTCCCCCTCCCCCACCCCCGCCCCCACCCCCTTTCCGGCCCACAGGAGCGCCGCCGACCACCACCTCGCACGCGCAATTGCGTCTGCTCATAACGCCCCAACGACCTCCCCTCAACCCCCCCCCCCCCCCCCCCCCCCCAAAGAACCACGGCCTCAGCGCACACGCACACAGGGTCGAATCACGCCGCTATTTCAACGGCGCCGCTTGCTATCCCCGCCGCTATCGCTGCCGCGGCTGACGTGGCTGCCGGCCGCCTTGGAGGCGCCCCCGCCCGCGCCGCCCCAGCTGCTGCCGGCGTCGCCCTCGCCGCTGTCCGGCCGGCGCGCGGGGCGCTTGGCGAGCGCCGGCGGCGTCGCGCCCTCCCACGCGTACAGCCGCGCTCGGAAGGCCTGGTGCTTGAGCAGCAGCGGCCGCAGCCTGCGCGCGGGCGGCACCGCCTTGAACAGCTGCACCGTGTTGTCCATGTACAGCATGTCGCCGTGCTCGACGCCCAGCTCCGCCCAGTGCCCCTCCTCCACGCGCGAAAAGCCCAGGTGCTCCCAGATGGACAGCGTCTTGGCGTCGTCCGTGCTGCACAGCATGAGCGTGGGCAGCCCCAGCGCGCGCGCCACGTCCTCGATCGCCTCCAGCAGGCACCGCCCGAAGCCGCGCGCCTTTTTATTCTCCACGGTCGCCACAAACGGCACCTGCGTGCGCCGCGTCCGGCGACCGCGCGAGGGGGTGAGCCGTGGGGTTCAGAGGCCCCGACAGGCCTCACACCTCCGTAACCCCCAGGATTTGAACTGGGATACCCCATATTTCCCTCAAACCCCCCCAAATTGATCACCTCTGGGTTGTCAAATGTAAAGTATAGGGACATTCAAGGCGATAACACAAACCCCCTTGCAGCCTCAACAACAAGAAGCAGCCCATGCTATGAAAACATCAACACCCCGTGACGCCGCCGCAGCCTCAGCCGCTATCCGGCAATGCCCCGACAGCTTTCACCCTCCCCCCCCCCGTTCCCCCCTCCAAGGGCCCTCCTCTCCCACCGCTACTACCCCCACCTCATTCCTCCACCCCCAGGACAGGAACGGCAACAGTGACAGCGGCTCCACGACAGCCTCTGCGGCAACGATCCAAGGACGGAAAGCCCGACTGGAGTGCGTAGGCGGCGCTCCGTTGTAGTCATCAAGCAAATTGCCGAAGCATTCCGCAAGACTAATTGGAGGCCAGTGACGGAATTTCCAACACTGTTGGGTCACCGTGCGCCTCCCCGTCCCCCTCCACCATGCTCGCCGTGTGCTCAAGACCCATGCAAGCCAAAGCGGTTGTGCAAGCCCCCGTACGGCGGGCTTTCATTCCATGGGGGCGGGCCGTCCCCCGGGTGATAAGCATTTCTTTGCCTACCCCTCTTGCGAGTCAATTCCACAACGTGCACCATGAACCCCCCCCCCCCCCCCCCCAGTTTTCCTGCCCCCCCCAAAAGGCGTCCCAACCCCCCCCCCCCCCCCCCCCCCCACCCCCCCCCCCTCTTACGGCTCTGATTGCAAACGTAGCGCAGGGTTGCTCCTGGGGCAGCTCTCATTGACGCTGACACCCCAGCCTTGAGAGGGCAGACGCTGTGTAGTGCATCTGCACTGTGGGCGTGTGCTAATGTGGCTGTGGGGGGACGGCGCCATGGGAAGGGAGGAGGGGGGGGGGGGCACCTCGATAAAGTTGGGCCCGGTGCGGATGGTCGCCGCGCAGAGCGGCTTGCCGTGCGCCATCAGCGGCGGCATCGCCCCGCGCGGCGCGCCCAGCAAGGGGTGCGGCCGCGCCGCCTCCGCGTCGGCGTACGCGCCGGGCGGCGGCCAGTTGGGCCGGTAGCGCGGGTGCAACACGATCAGCCGGAAGCCCTCGAAGCCCTGCGGTGCCGGGGCGATGCGGCCGGGAGCGTCAGGCTCCGGCGGCGTAGGGCAGGCCGGGGCAGCCAGACCTCACCGCACTGTCCCGAGCTGCCTTGCTGTTTACGCGGCTCACGCTTGCTAGTTTCTGAACTGCCCTCGGGGCGCACGCACTCGCGCCCTGCATGCGCAGCCGCCTGTGTGCCCATGACCTCCGCATGGTGGTGCCTCACTGCCCCCCCCAGGGGGCGGGGGGAAGGACCAATCCTGCTCCCAACACACCGCCGCCAACCAGCACCTCACCCCCCACCCATTGAGAACTACGGCAAGGATGCAGCCGTGGATGTGCGCCGCCAACGACTGTAGCCGCGCAGTTAAGTTCCCAGCGGTGAAATGTAACCCCCGCAAATTCGGCCCAACTACCCACCAATGCCCTCACGCATGCTCCGCGACTGCGATGATTCGGGAGCGGGTGGCGGGATGCTAGGCGCGCACCAGCTCATCCGGCGCGTTGGCCTCCGCCGCAGATACGGTCCAGTCGAGGTACTCGTGGATGGTGGAGGCGCGCGGCGCCTCGGCCTCCTTGCTGCCGGGCGGCGGCGGCGGCGGGTGGCCCGCCTCGAAGGCGCGGAACAGGAAGGGCAGGTCCTCCCGCGCGGCGCGCGCGCCGTCGCCCCTGCTGCACGCGGGGTCCTCCGGCGGCGCGAAGCCCGCCGCCGTGCTGTAGTCGCGCAGCTGGTACAGTATGGTGGGGCGGCCCGGCAGCTCCAGGAAGGTGTCCGTCGGCAGGCCGAGCAGCGCGCGGTGCGCCTCGCGGCGCCGGCGGGCGCCGTCGTCGGCATCGGCGTCGTCGGTGGCGGGCGCCGTGTCCGCCGCACGGTCGCCCGCAGCCGCTGTCCCGTTTATTCGTTGGTCACGGTCCCCGGTGTCGTCCGGGCCACCTTGGCCCGGCGTACTGCTAGCGGCCCCAGGTTCGTCGGCGCGGGCGGTCGTCTCACTACGCACTACCGGTACGCACTCCGCCGCCGCCGCCGCCTCCTTTGCCTCTCCGCCCGGGCGCGACGGGCGCGTGCTCGGGGACATGAGCCACCGACCGCCCGTCCCGCACCGCCGATGAAGGCAGCGCGTTGTCGAACAGGGCAGGGCCGGTAATCCACACAGCGTATTAGCGGATGTGTATAGCAAGACGCGGGTGGCCCGTTGTCATCGTCTCCGCCTGTTGTGCAGTAATCGCGAGGCCGCCGTGGAGCCGGCTGATTGGCTGTTGGGCTGATGCTACCGGTGGGATGGCGGACGACGCGATTTGCTATCATCAGCGGCGCGTATATCGCGACCGCTCGCCGCCCCGCCTGCTGCTTGGTTGTCACCGCAGGCTGGACTACCCATAATGTAGACGTTAACACTACGAATACAAAAGGTTCGAAATCACGCGCGTGCCACATCGCGAGTCTTAAAAAAAAACCCTAAACGCACCATAATATATCAGCGGTGTTGCTGGCCGCTGACATCACAGTTCACCTCTGGCTCGGCCCGGCGCCTGCGAGAAGCCTTCGCGCGGAACACCAGGCTGGGCGCCTGAGTGGTTAGTGGGGAGGTCGGTCGCCGCACAGCTCTTCCTCTCGTCGCAACACAGCCGAAGCAACAGGCCACCGGCGGGATGAGGTTGCAAGGGGCGTCTCCCCGCCCATGGCGCTGCATCGCCTGGCTGCTGCTGCTCCTTGCCTCGGTGGCGCCCGGCGCCAGCACGCGCGCCGCACGGCGCAGCCTGGATGAGGTGCTTGAGGGGCAGCTGGCGGCGCGCGCGCCCGACACCGGGCCGTCCTGCGACCTGTGCGCGCAGAACTGGCTGTTCGTGCTTGGGGCGGGGGGGCGCACGGGGAGTACCACCGCCCTCGGTATGTTCGCCGACGTGCCGGGTTTCGACCTGCAGGGTGAGCACGAGGGGATGCTGAACAGCATGGCGCAGGCCATTGCGAACGGGTACAGGAGCAGCAAGTACCCCAAGTCCGCCTCCTGGAAGCATCGCACGGTGGACGGCCACGGCACTAAGTGCCTCGTGCAGGTACGCGCCAGTAACGCCAACCATCACCAGAAAAAGGCAGTGAACCCGGCGACTAGAAAACCAATGCAGTAAACAACGCGAAACCACTGCTGCAACAAAGCAACGTTTAGTATGGTACAGCACGACCATACTGCAGCCACCTCGCTCCCCGCTGACCTTGCGGACGCGGGCCGACAGGAGTTCCTGCGGCGAATGCTACTGGGTGCCGACTTCGCGGCGCTGACGGGCGCCTTCCCGGTGCTGGGGTTTAAGGAGATTCGGTACATCAAGCCCGACAGCCTGGCCTTCCTGGGCGCCGTGTTCCCCTGCGCGCGCTATGTGCTGACGTACCGCGAGAACCCGGACGCGCCGGTCCGGAACCCCGACTTCAACGCGGCGCACACACATCAGGAGTGGAGCGCCGCAGCTGAGCTCGCCGAGCGCTTCCATGAGCGCTTCCCCAACACGAGCGCGCTGCTGCCGGTGGAGCACATGGAGGTGGGCCGCTATAACGCGGCGCTGCACGGCCTGCTGGGCGTCCAGGGCTGCTCCTTCTCGGCGGTGATACACGACAACGCGGCCGGCGGCTACTCGCAGCACACCGCCCCCCCAGCCTCGGCCGGACACCTCACCGGCGACTGCGACCTCAGCGGCCTCGACTTCCGGCTGTCGCCGGAGCAGCAGGCGGCGCACGCGGGAACCCTGGGCGAGCTCTGGTCGCAGCAGACACCCAACCGCAAGGACGTGATGGGCATCCCGCTCAGCTTCTTCGGGCAGGACTTCGCCAGGTCCGTCATTGCTCAGCGCGGGACCGCCCTGCCGAAAGGCGGAGGCAGATGGAAGCAGTGGCAGGCGCGCACTGGCGAGGGCATGCGTGGCGACAAGTTGAACCAGGCAGCCGCACTGGTCGGCAGGCAGCAGGGGAGTCTGGGGAAGCGGCCAAACGGGGAGCAACATGGCACTAACGGTGCGCAGGGAAGGCGAGGGGGGTGAGGGCACGGCAAGGGAGGGACGCATCCACCGGTCTGCGCCCGCCCTGCACTCACCCCCGGGGCCGCTGCTGCAGCTCGCGTGCAGGGGCTGGCGCAGAGACAGCAGGAGATGCTGCGAAAGAGGTTCCACAGGGAGCAGCTGCGGACGGGCGAGGCGCTGGACGGGAGGGCGGGACGCGGCGGTGGTGCTGAGCCACCGCCTCCACCCACTCCCCCGCCCGCTAGAAATGTTCACTGAGGTACCGCACTGCCGGGCTTGCGATTGCAACACTTTCTGCGCTGCCATGTCGCCAGCATAGCTGCAGCCCATGATGCTCCCGCTTGGGGTTCACTTGATACAATTGATGCCGACACCCCCCCCCCCCCCCCCCTCCGGCCCCCTCCGTAAGATGGCACAGCATTTATATGAATATATATCTTATTTGGGTTCGCGTAAAGGGAATCATGTTGCAGCGACGAGTCGGAATCCCCGTGTGTTATTCGTGGTGTATTCTGACATATTTCAGGATAATTATAGTTTTCTCCATTCGCGGGGAGGGGGCTAAAAACCACAATGTACCGCCAATCCAAAGCGTGGTTACGGTATGTATGTTTGTATGCGTACAGATGTTTGACGTCGTGCCCTACGGGTTGCCGCGCTACAAGGTAGGGTGTGGAAACCCTAGGTGCCAGGGGCTCATACCCTGACACCTGCCCTACACACGGCAGGGTACTACCTATAACCGTGTGAATCGCTCCGATGGCATGTGGCTCTGAAAGGGAATCAAACCCATGATCTCATGTGTACTTCGGAGTTCCCTTAGCGATCCCCTAGTGACGCAAAAACTCCGCCCGCGGCCGCATGACATCTCATGACCAACCCCATCAGCCTGGGGTCCTCCGCCCACAGCAGAGGTGTCGCTTTGATTGCTCGCTGCAATGTGGCATGTACTGCGGTAGGTACGTTCCTCACTGCTAGGTCAGGTCAAGGATATTAGAGGAGTACACCAAGAGCGCATTTATTTATAGACTCGAGCCTAAAATGCAATTCACTGTTTGGGGGGGGGGGGGGGGGGGGGGCTCAAGCGGTATAGCAAGGCAGCAGCTCACGATTCTATTATGGTTGTTACAGGGCTGTGAGGCCATGGCGCGCAAACACGCCAATGTGCACCCTTCACCGGCCGCCGCTCCCCTGAGAGACGCGGATGTAATGGCGCATTCGCATGCTTCACTTAATGGTGTCTTTACCGCCGGCGCTCCAAATGGGCAGGGTTAGTCAGGGCCGTGGTTTATTATATTTCCGCGGTGTTGCGAGCGTCAGGGGGCGATGATGTGCATATATAAATATGTGTGCCTTTTCGGTGCGCCATCGTTCCATTGGGTGGTATCTATGGGAGCGGGAGGCCGGCGGCAGCGAACCAAGGCGCCAAGCCTGTGATGATGGGGACCGTGCGCTCATAGGCAGAGAGCGGTGGAGGTGATGAGCGACGCCACGTCCGTCCGGGATAGCTTGTAGAATGGGGCGCTAGCCTGGGTATCGCACACCTGGGAACCCGCCACAGACTGCTCAGTGGGATGCCCAGATGGCGGACCGGCTGGCCCCTGTCGAGGCTGCCCCCATTGGCATCACTGACCGCAAAAGGGCGGAGTTGGTCCTTACCCCTGCGAGGTGGTCGTCGATGCTCCACAGCGTCTCCATGCGCGGCCGCAGACTGCGCGTCGCAACCCACCGTGCGTCTAGCTGTTTTGGCACCAACCTGCATGCCCGGACGGCGCAAGCCTCGTCAATGCGGAAATAATATAAACACACATGCCACATACTATGGTATACGTCGCAAATGGGCGCTGCGACGCTTCGATTGTGGTATCATAACAAATGGCGTTGACGCGGAGCAAGAACCGCAGGGCGTTATCAATGTGAAAACGAATAACATATAACGTTCCATTTCGAATCAAACATCATGGATTCTTGTCATATTGAATGTGCTGGCGCCTCATAGTAGTAGGTATAGCTCGGTGCTTGGTAACCTGCAACTCGGAAATCTCGGCGGGAGGGGACGAGTGGAGGGAGGGGAACCCTCGCCTGCGGTCGAACGGGTCGACGGTATCTGCGATTGGGGGGAGGTTGGAGTATCCGCCAGCAGCCTCAGTGCACGACCCACAGGCACGGCGCGCGGCCTCAGCTGCCGCCTCGGCCTCCAACTCCGGCATCATCTGCTCCGAGGGAAACTCCGAAGCCGCCAAGGCCTCCATCTTCCGGAGGACCAGCCGGCTAGTGTTGAGCTGCACTTCGCCGAGACTCGATTCCGGCAGTGACTCCGTCGCAGGCGGCTCGCGTGGCGCCAGCCGGTCGACAATTGGCGGCTCCTGTCGGGCCTTGGAGGAGACCGTACCTTCCACGAAGCGCATGCCGCTAGGCAGCGGCTTGGGCAGCGGCTTGTCCGGTCCAGGGTCAGCCGTGACGGTCTGTTTGGCCTTGCTGGAGGAGCGAGTTGACTCTTGGCGCGCCAGCCAGGCAGACACGCTGGTAGTCTTGACAGCCGGCTGGCGCGCTGGTTGAGAGGCGATTTCGACAGCAGGTGCCGACGGGGGATCCTCGCGAGATTCTTGCTTCGCACGAGAGGTAGTCTTGAAGGTGGCCGGCCTGGTTTCCACGGGCGCCGGCACATGTAGCCGGGGCTGCACCGGCTCCATGACCTGCGGGAGGCAACGCCAGGACACGCCAAAGTCGAGTTGGGTGGGGGGGCTCTCGAACGACTGCTAATATGCTATTATAAATGGAAGGCCGCAATAATACCACTGAAGTTAGCAGCTGCGCCGCCACCGGCGGGCCGTATCACACTGGCTGAGCGAGCGACTGACTGGTAAAGATACTGCGAGTACGAATGGAAGCTCGTTCCACAAGCGGGAGGGGGCACCTGCACCACTGGCACGGGCACGCCGCCGCCGTCCCGTTCCGTGGGCGCATCCTCTTCCACCGGATGTGCTGCCGGGAGCTCAGCGCCCGCTGCTGAAGTAGCACCGCGCATGGGCTGCGGTACCCTCCTCGTGGCTCGGGGCTGCGGCGTCAGGGCGAGCGCCTCGATAGCCTCGTTTGACTCGGGAACCTTGCCTACTGCTTTCGTTGCCACGACGGGGCATCCACCAGGGTGCGGAGCGCCCCACGGCTCGACGGGCCTGCGGGGCCGCGGCTCTCCATCCTCCTCTTCCTCCTCCTCCTCTCGCAAGCCCCTCGCGTTCTCGAGCCCGCCGAATTCATCGCCACGCGGGGGCGCATTCCCGCTACGTAGGATTGACGCCAGCCGCAGCGGGTCGTTGGCGGGCAGGCCGAGCTCGCCGTCGTCGTCGCCAGCAGCGGCGCCTGGCGTGAAATGGCTTGCCAGAACCAGCGGCGGCCCGCGCGTGGGCGCCGCGAAAAGAAGCCGAGGGGGAGCCGCAGGCAAAAGATGGCCCTCCGCGGCGACAAATTGCAAGTGGAGCGGCGCGCCGCGCGGAACTGGAACCGCCTGGGAGGCATCAGGCCACATTTTCCCATAGCAGCCGGTGAAGGACTCGGTGTCAGATACGAAAGTCAAAATATCACAGCACTGCCAGTGGCACGTATCAAATTAGCCCGTTGGTGGCAGAGTGCCTCAGCACAGATGCCGCCCCTCTCGACCTGAGCCCTTCGGGCGGCCGGGCCGGGCGACCGACCGCCCGCCTGCACGTCTGCCCATCCGTAGCCCGATCGCCGGCCGACCTCCAGACGGGCGGACGGACCGACTGAGCCCCCATCCCCCACACCCGGCGCCACAGAAGAAGCCGAGCTAGCTGCCGGTTCGCCACAAATACATGGTTTAAAGTGATAATATGGTCTCGATGCACTCCGCCCCATTTTTAGACGGGGCCTTCGCCCATTTCATAACGCATTGCAGTCGTCGATGTCTCCCATTTGCATGTCAATATAAGAGTAGGATCACGCTTGATGTGTTCTTTTTTAAGGTAACGACTCCGGTCGCAAGTCGCTGCAACGAGCTCCGTCTGTGAAGTAGAAAACCAGTCGACCCGCCCCCCCTCCCACACACGGACAAAAACACACACGCACAAACACACACACGCTTGGCCACGCTCCTCGGACAATTACCTGTGTATAAATAACAATCCCTTCTGGCATACTAGAAATTGGTCGGCGGGGGAAACCAGGGGGGGGGGGGGGGGGGGGGGGGGGGGGGCGCACACCTCGACGCACTGCCAGGTGCCCGTGTCGTACACACGCGCCATCCCCTCGCTGAGGTCGTCCAGGTCGGGCAGCATGCGCTGCGGCGCGTGCCGCGGACCGGCGACGCCCACGGCGAGCGCGGCGCCGTCGAGGCTGAACGCCAGCGTGCGGATAGGAACGCCACGAGCGGTGTGGTCCACGCACACCTGCAAAAGCTTGAGTCATCAGTCGCGTGTTGGAGCCTGAGCTTCGCCTTTGTCCGCGCTGGACTCGTTTTAACACAAATTAAATGGCATGAAACACGCTGCATCAGAGTGGATCCTGCAGTATCTGCAATAAATGTGGGGAGACCTCCTGATCAATCAATTAGAAATGTAAGGATTGCGATTAAACATAAATCGAAGATAGTGCATGGTGTGAGTTGATGTGTGTGTGTTGGGGGGGGGGGGGGGGGGGGGGGGGGGGGCAGCTTATTCCTGGACATGAGAGATTAGATATGGAGAGTGTTAGTAATCTATAAATAATAACTTATTACCTGGACAAAATAATTATTAGCTAATAATGTCAGAAAGCGAGGCATAAACAAGTAGCGTCCGACTCACAAATTAAATGTATGGAACCACGTATCTCAAACACTACCGTTGCATGAATTGGTCAATACGGTCGCTATTTGCCGAACAGCTCTGCCAATTTGTGCATGATCGCGGCACATTAGCATGCACATTGCACGAAATGGTTGCCATGGGTGTGATGCGGGGACGGACACGGGCTGGGGCCGGGCACCTGCGTCATGAAGCTGCCGCCCGCCTCGAGGCAGGGGTCGGCGACGGCCACCCAGGCGTACAGGCCGCCGTTCTCCGTGCCGACGGCCACCACCGTGGGCGGCTCGTCCACGCTGCTGCGCCCGCATGGCGCGCAGCCGGGCGGCAGCGGCGGCAGCGGTCGGCGCCACGGCAGCGCCGCGGGGCCGCCCTGCAGGCTGCGCAGCCCGTCGAAGGTTTGCAGCGCGGTGATGGCGGAGGAGCAGGCGACGGACAGCGAGTGCGTCGGGCTCAGGCGGCCGCCCTCGGCGTCCCACAGCAGCAGCTCCCCGTCGCGCCCGCTGCTCACCAGCTGCACAGGCGGCCACAGGGCGACCGCTTAGCCACACCGCCCACTCCGACTCACGTACCCCTGGCAGGTGTTCAGCTTAGCCACAAGCGCGTGCACCGCCATTCAGGTGACAGGATATGGAGATTGATCATAGTCCATGCTGAATCCGGAGCCTGAGTTCAGAATGAGACCCTGGCTGTTCAGCGATTCAAGCACATTTCATCTGGGCTCTGACTCCAAATATTCTCGGAACAAGTGAAGCTTGCCTGTGCAGTACGGGCGCGGACGCACCTCCAAGAAACTGCTGGCTACGCGAACCTGTCTTGATCATCCCACTCCAAACCAGACGAAACAACCACAAAACCGCTGCGAACTGCACCTAAGCCCCGCCCCACCCCACCGAGCGCCTCATTCGAAAAGATGTCTTATAGCTGCGTTGACACCAGTTCGGCCGAAGTTCAGCTGAGGTAGTGGTTCCCGGTAGTGGTTCAGCCTGGACTGGATTCAGCGGAGACCAAAACTGCACACTGATCGAGAGCTTTTCAGAGCAATGACTATAAGCCCCCAAGCAGCCCTCGGCACCATTAGGCTGGTGGGGGGGGGGGGGGGGGGGGGGGGGGGGGGGGGGAGTCCTTTGCCGCTTGCGCTGCCCCCTTCCCCCCAACCCTAGCGACCCCAAACTGCCTGCGCAGCTGGATGCCCCTTTCGGGCCCAGCACCTTGTGGGCGCCGAGGAAGGCCACAGCGGTGACGCCGCCGTGGTGCGCGCGCTCCCTGTCTGCCAGCTGCCGCCCCGTGAGCACGCTCCACAGCCGCAGGGCGCCCGCCTCGCAGCCGGACGCCACACGATCGCCGTCGCCGCGCACCTCAAAGCAGGAGATAGCGGCTGCGCAGGGGGAAGGTTCCAGAAGAGGCGGAGACCCATGGTTGGGGGGGGGGGGGGGGGGGGGGGGGTGTCATCGTGAGACCGGGCATTGCTATCATCTTCCGACCCCTGGAAAGTGGCTACAAGTTGCTGATGTAGCGACTACGAGTGCAATTTCCTTGGCAGTCTCTGCCCTTCATGCGCGGGCGCCATCCTCATGCGTTCGAAGTCCCCCAAAACAGACAGACAGCATCGTCTTAACACTCCCCCAGGGCTTGGCCGAAGCCTCCGGGCTGTTCCAGCTGTCAAGGAGTCACTAGCCGGCCACTCACGTGACTATACCGTAAAACGCACAGGGATGCATCTGCATGAAAGCATCCGGACCCCAGAAACAAGCGACCAAATGCATGAGGATCGGTTTGCCGCTTCCGGGAACCCTGATGAATCCGGCAGTTGGGGCAAGGCGAGGGCGGGGGGCGGACCAGGGTGCGAGCCAAAGTGGAACACCGCCTCGCGCTGCCCCTCCGCCGCCGGCAGCCGCGCGTACAGCAGCTTGTTGGAGTTGGCGCGGCAGAAGAGGAGCTCGCGGTCGGGGCTGCGCGGCAGGAAGGCAAACGCCAGCCACGGACGCCGCACCGGCTGCCATTCCACGCCTGCACCCGAGGTACGGAACACCGTTAGCCTCCGAGTGGTGGAATGACGCGTTGTAAGGCATGACGAGGCAGAGCGCGGACAGTTAAGCACGCCGTGACGTGATGACTGTGGGGGAAGCAGTAGGTGACGTACTCACACAGTACGGGTTAAGTCCGGGCGATGTGTTCGAGCGATGTGTCCGGGCGAGTGCGGGTGTGTGAATGTGGGTGCTGGGTGTGCATGCATCGCAGGATAGTGGCGCACCCAAGAATCGCTATGCTATGCATTTGCGTATCGCCGTCCCAAGTGAGACCTCTGCACCGCCCTGAGCCGGGGGCGTTACGCGGGTCCCCGTATCCGGTGGCGGGCTGCCACTCCGCACCTGCCGACAGCTGCTGCCGCATGACGAGGTCGAAGCTGGCCGCCACCACCGCCGCGCCCGACTCCCCCAGGAACAGGTAGTGCAGCACGCCGGCGTCGTCCACCGCGGCCGCGTAGGCGCTGTGGTTGGGATCTGCCCTGTGGTTGCATAATCGTGTCAGTTCTCAGGCAAGTGTGGCTCCAGGAGTCGTAATCTAGGCCGGCCAGCAGCGAGCCAAAGCTGGAGTCTGCAGGTTTTTTCATTGTGCTGTCTCCGACCAAGCGGATGCCGCGCCGCACCTCGCGCAAGCCGTCACCGCGCTCTCATCGTACGTCACACCCGGCTCAGCCAGCGCGAGCGCCAGCTCAGACGGCACCACTGTGTCCGCCATCCCCTCGCCCGCCGCCTCCGCGGGACGCTCTACGTCGAGGTCGGCGGGCGGGGCAGGTCAACGCGTGGTCAAAGTCGCCGATCGCCGCTGCTCTGTTGGCGTGCGTCACGCAGGCACAGACGCAGCGGGTTTAAAACGAAGGCCGCCGTGGCGTTTCACTGCGAGAGGCTGCCGTAGCGCCGTGGACCGTGCGCGATGGTGTATGGATTTGCTTATTGCGGCTGCTTGTCAGACTCATGCACCAGGCCAGTGCTACACAGAAATGGCTGACGTGCTGAATAAAAGCGGAAAGCCAGAAGGAGCTGATGAATGGCCGCAGGCTTTGAGGAGCAGACGAGCCCGCGCGCTGGAGCAGGTCGTCCTCGCTTACGAGTACGGGTACCTGCAACGTACAAACGTACAAACCGCACCGGTCGCTTCTCCATACGTACACTATATACAAATATTTTTTCTTTTGGATCGTCGCGCGCGATTCGCGCGCCCACCGATCTACCCCGAAGAAGTACGAGTACGAGAGAGGTTTCACGGGAGGGCGGCGGCTCATGTAAGGATTAGAGGTGAGATACCTATGCGAGATGGGGAGAAAACAAACTCATTCATTAGACGAGGAGATCCTCAGTTGCCGCCGGTGCTGATGGGGTCGGTAATACGAATGACTACTACAGCATTTTAAGGCCTTAATAAATGCAAACGGGCAACTAAGGTGGGGCAAAGAGCCTGATGATTGGGTTGCCGATAAGGATTAGTTATCCCCCGTCCCGGAGGCGGGGAAAAAACGGCGGCGGCTGGCAGATATCGTCTTGTCGACGAGCAGAGCAGGTTTTGATCAGTAGCATCAGCAGAACCGACGAGGCGACGAAGCAAACCGTTCAGGCGCACTCGCTGGGGAGAAGCCAAACCCTTTCCTGCTCGCCACGGCTCCACCGATCCCGAGCTAGGCGTGCTTGCAAGCGTGGGGGCGTCGAGGGCAGGCTGTCAGGGTTGATCCCGCGCCGGGTGGAGAGCCAAAGCAAACGGTTTCACTCGTGCCAGTCCTGCTGTCATCCCGGCGTCGGCGGAAATGCATAAAAGCAAATAGATAGTCGCCACTGGTAGCGACTACTGGTACTGAAACACCGCCAATAAGCGGAATGTACATCACATCACTGGTATCGTGTATATTAGATCAGTAGTTCTCTTGCTCGTACCGGTACTTGTACGGGCGCGCGCGCCGCTCCGTCGCCGTCGTAGGTCGTAGGTCGTCGTCGCCATCTCTGCACGGCCGACTCCCAGCAGCCGCGCCTTCGCGCCTCCAGCCACTACCCGCGCGGTCCGCTGCACTGCGGCTCCCGCCTGCCAGCTCACGAATCAAGCGCCGGGTCCCGCTCCTCCTCCTGTGCGTGCGGCGCGATGGGGAACAACGAGCTGCGGCGCCACGCAAGCGCCAGCCGGGGGCAGGTATTTATTTACCCCCCCCCCCCCCCCCCCCCTCCCCCCCTCTCGCCCATAAGACTTCCTTCGGTTTTTTTCTGCCATCAGGTCGTGACGTTTGAAACTACATCATACTGTGTGTACACGCGAAGGAAACGATCCACGTGTAGGACTATACCTCACCTATCGGGGAATGAAAACTACACCACGCTCTGAAGGTGGACTTAGCATAAGGACATGTTTGCATACCCAACGCATCGCATCGCCCCCGCTCAGCCAACTTACAGCCGCCCATACCACGAGGATATTGCTCGGGACACTCTCGCTTTCAACGTTTCTCCCTCACCCTCTCTCGCTTACTTTCATCACATGACGGATGCGTGACTGGCCGTCCACACACTGTGCCCCGGGGCCCATTACCTGCAGAAGAGGCATCAGCCCATCTGTACGGCTGCACAGTCACAAAGGAGGGGGGGTCAGTGTAGCAGGGAGATTGATACCCTATTGAGCCTCCCCCATGCTCTGCGCGCAGTCCTCTGATGGCACCTCCAACACCGACAACTCGGGCGTGGCCGTGCCACCCGGCTTCTGGCACAGGCTGCCGCCCGCCGCGGGCCACCCGCCGCTGTCCTCCTCCCCCGGCGGCACCCGCCTGCGCCCCTCGGTGCCGCCCGGCCCGGACCACGACCCCGCGGCGCCGCCCGTCCTGCGCGTGGATCCGGAGCCGGCCGTCACCATCCCGCTGCTGCAGGGTGCGCACCACCCCCCGTCGGCCCTCCCCCTTGCTCCTTACCCGCGTCTGTTCGAGGCATCGCCTTGATGAGGAGCAGATAGCGCGAGAGAGGGAGAGAGAGAAGGAGGGACGGCTGTGGGGGGAACATTACTGGGGATTGTACAGGAGCACGTAAGGTGTCTATGCCGGGTGTGGATACCCCGTTGGGTGTGCCAAGTAAGCTCCTGAGAGTAATTTAAGTAAATTTAATTCACATGGCGTTTTACCTGCTCATTTGAACAAATGTATTTGAATTTTCTTTGTAGGTATTATGTATGTATGTATAGATGTACACTTTCGCTTGAATCTTGAATACGGGTGCCGATGGGACTGTAAGAACCCGAATACTTGCTCCCAGGAAGGCGGTGCCGGCAAATTGTTCTTAGCTCTGAAATGGTCTTTGAATGATTCGTCTAGAATTGAGCCGAGCGGGGCAGGGAGGGTTCTTATAAGAATTGTTCTTATAGTCGCGTCGGCACCCTTAGGCGGGTAGGCATATACATCAAGCCAAGGAGTTCTTCCCTTCTGTGGGGGGCACTGTCAGATTCTTCTGGCTAGCCCTAGGTTGTGTATTTTCTGGCCGGCTTAGTTCCTCAGACAGGTTGCATGCAACCTCAAGTTGAGGTTAACATCCGCGCCCTGGTACCCGTAGGTGCGTTGGCACCCATAGAAACCGCCGGTAGAGTATTTCTCCATCAATGTGGTATACTTCTGCTGGCCAGAGGGGGGGCAACAGAGAGGAAACCCCAAAGCCCCGTTGGTGCCGTCCTGCTTGCTGAGCCGCGGCTGGCGGGTTGCGCCCTGCAGCGGAGGAGGGCGAGGGCAGCGGCGGCGGCGGCGGCAGCGGCGGCGAGGGCGACATCGACCACACGGCGTCGTACCACGAGACCCAGGCCAAGCAGGATGCCAAGTACAAGGTGGCGGTCATCATGTCGCTGGCGGCCAACATCCTGCTCTTCATCGCCAAGGTCTACGCCTTCTTCTGCTCCGGGTGAGGCTCTGCGGCGCGCGGCGTGGCGCCCTCCGATGAGGGCGGGCCGGCCCGGGGTTGAGTGGTGGCCCGGGAGCCGGTGGGGAGGGGGGGACCTTCCATGTGAAAGGATTTTAGGGTTTGGAGTTTGGGGGTGCTTTGGACCCTGAAATCACAAAACCCTAAACGAGTTGCTCCCCGCCCCCCGGCAGGTCGCAGGCGGTGCTGGCCAGCATGGCAGACAGCGCGGTGGACCTCGCCTCTCAGGTGCGCCCCTCCCCCCCCCCCCTCCCCCCGAGGAAACGGAGAGTGAGGCACTAAGCAAAAGGTTCCGTCTGTATCCAGTGCGCTCCGTCTCTGTTCCGAGCCCTGGTCCAAACAGCCGTGCCAGATTATTTGGCTCGCGAGTCGCAACTCATCAAGTATTTCGCCACATCGCCCCCGGAGTCCCGTACCCGTGGTGGTGGACCCTACAACAAGTCAACATGTGGCGCGATCGCGCCGCCAAGAACGCATTCAAACAATATCCGCCTTTCGCCCGCCCACAACCAAACCAACACATGGGTAATAGCATTTCATCAACTTGAGGCAGTGTCGCTAGGCACGGCGCAATAGTAACTTAACGCCGGTCTTTTATTACCCTACAAATATGAAATACCCGCGGATAAATAACACGTTTGACCCCCCCCCCCCCCCCTCCCCCCCCCCCTGGGCGCGTGCGAAGAGGGAAAAACTATTCAAACGAGTAGATTAGACGGAATTCAGCACGAATATGTTTTTTGAGGTAAAGGTGCTAAACAGTTCATGGATTTTGGCCCTGTGGACCGCATTTAATTGTACGGTATCGGCGCCTTGGTGCCGGCGCCCATTGTGGCTAGTTTTTTCTTTTTTTTGGGGGGTGGGGGGTTGGGGGGGGGGGGGGGGTTCAAAAGCAACAACTCGGCGCGGACCCATAGCGTGTTTACGGTATGCAATGTCAATGCATGTTGTACTTGGGCCGCCTAAACCCTAGAACCCAGAGGCCCAAACCCTGAACTGCACCCAATGTGTCAGAAGGGGGGGGGGGGGGGGGGGGGGGCATGTGCACCGGGAACTCGGCTAGAACATGGACGACCGCTTACGCGTACCGAATGCGCCTCAGAGAAAAACACACAGCTGCCTGCTGCACATAATCATACACAGATTGCGGACTCGCCGATCAGACGAGCCTGTATTATTACCCTTCCATTGGCCTTGCATGTAACCCATAACAGCGGTCGGTGCAGTTCTGGCAGGTAGGTCGGGATCGTATTATTCCGGCGCTGTTCGCATTTGAAATCCGCCGGCGCAACGCCCCGATGGACGATCGATGCGGACCGCCCAATCAGCCGCGGTGGACGCGCCGCCCGTCTCTGATGCCGCCCCCCGTTGCCGCGGCTGTCGCCGGCGCAGGCGGTGCTGGGCCTGGCGTCGTGGCAGATGGCCAAGGAGGACCCCGACTTCCCGATCGGCAAGACGCGGCTGGAGACGCTGGGCGTCATCGCGTGCGCCATCATCATGGGCCTCGCCTCCTTCGAGGTGCTCGCCTCCGCGTCCACGCAGCTGTGGCACGGCTTTGCGGCGCACGTCATCCCCGACCTCGAGTTCGGCCCCCTCATGTACATCATCCTGGGCGCCACCACCGCGCTCAAGGTGAAGCCGCCAACCCCCCCCCCCCCCCCTCCCCCTCCCTCTCCCCCTCTTCTCTCCTCCCCCTCGACCCTGTATATTCCACTCAACCACAAGGCGGGTACACGCAAGACCGCCCTAGCTGCATGTGCTGCTGAGTATCGTGCAAGTTGTCAACGCGGCTGCGGTTGGGGAGTTGGGGGGGGGGGGGGGGGGGGGGGCAATCTTCAGACTAGGAAGTCCGCCATTACACACTTCAAATGGCGCTGCTGATGTGCCGTCAGTCTTGGCGGAGGTCGAAGTATATAGGCCTTGAACTCTGTCTCATCCAAACATACAAGCCTTTCATCGGGGGATCGCAACTGACTGTGTCTTTCAACATCCCTTAAAACTGAAAGTATTCGACGAGTATTTACAGCTGCTCGCAATTCTGTTGCTCATTAGCTATGGTTGTACCATAGTTTATGTCCTTCCCAGCGGGGGGGGGGGGGGGGGGGGGGGCGGGGGGGGCATCAAGCCCTCGTCTCTGCTCCTGCCGTCCACCAGCTAGCTGACCCCCGCCCCGCCTATCTCGCAGATCCCTCTGTACTTCTACTGCGTGCTGTTGGAGGGCTCCTCCGCCTCCATGGGCGCCCTGGCGGAGGACCACAGGTGCGTGCCCCACCGACAGAGGCGCCCGCCCACAATGATCGCGCCGCCTGCATGCATGCTCGCGTAGAGGCGCAGCTCTTGCCCTCCTCCCCCCCCCCCCCCCCCCCCCTCCCCCCAATCACACACACACACACACGCTGGTGGCCCAGAGAGCAGAGGTTGAGGCCCGCCTGGCCGCCACCCCCCGCGCGCAGGAACGACGTGCTGGCCAATATGACGGCGCTGGTGACCGCGGGCGTGGCGTCCTGGAACAAGGAGCGCCTGTGGATGGCGGACCCCATCGGTGCGCACCTCCAATCTGTATGCTATGCAGGGCACCGTTAGCGGAGGCTAAATCTCGGATCGCGGGCCTTAAACATAATCAACGTTTTGCATCTTCGCGTTGGGGACTGCGTGCTGAATTCGCGGTACATTACTAATTATTTTATCGATTCAATAGTGTTTTCCTCTTCACGCCCCGGGGGCGGGGGGGGGGGGGGGGGGGGGGGGGGTCGACGCAAAGAAGTACCCGGCGGCGACCTCCCGCAGCTCATGCGGAGTCATCACCGTCCGCGCAGTGGGGATGGCCACCGCCCACATGCCCGACGCCGCGTAGCGCTGGCCGAACAAGATCCGTTCCCTACATGTGACAGGGAGAGCGCACACCTCATTTCGAACCCCGGAGGATTGGCCTGGCCCAGGAAAGGCGTCAGCTCCTTCTGCGAGCCCGGTGTTGTTTTGTCCGCGGATCGTTTGTGTTTGTACGGTACTACCATGCACACTGAGAGAGAGGGAGGGAGGGGGGGGGGAGGTTCCCTCTCCCCGGCGCTCCCCAAGCAGCGCACCCGCGCGTGTCTTACTTTGCCCTAATCAAACCCCATGTCCACCTTCGCTGGCCGCCGGCATCTTCCCTGTGCCGCTCGCCTTATTTAGTGCGACAGGAAAGCAAGCGGGTCGATCTATTCACCCGCTCGACGGCCTCCTGACCGCCAGTGCACATGCCCAAGACCCGTACCCCTTCCCCCTCCTCCCCTCTTCCCCTCTTGATTTGTACGTGAAACGTCTTGCGTACGCTGAACATATCACACATAATTAACCGGCCTGGCTGCCGGTCTGCTCGGTACACCGGTGGACTCTTACGCGAGAGGTCATTGTTCGATTTCCGGTTCTCCCAGTTGAGGGTAATCTCGACCGGGCGTGTCCCGGGTTTATCTGGTTGATGCATTAGCCCTTCGGGGTTCGAATGAGGCAATGGTCTAGTGGCTGTGCCAACCACACGACTGCAGTTCGCGCAAGGGCAGGTCAAGTGATGGGGCGGCTTCGGCCGATGACCCAGGGCGAACTTTACTTTTATCACATGTAATTGGTCTCCGGTCTCCACACGTATCTACTCTTTCGCTCCAGGCTGATTTCCGCCGCTCAATAGAAAGGAATAAGGGGCAGCGCATCGGATGGGTGAAGTGTGCATGCGCGAGTGCGTTAGCCCTCTCGTTGACCTCTCGTTGTACCGAGGGCGCTCCCATCTGCGAGACTGCTTGGTTCGTGAGACTTCGGGGACGGCATGAGCATACTCGGCAATGCGGCGGCCCGCGGGGGAGGGATGCTGCGCAGCGCTGGCGGCACACCTCAGGCGGCATACCTGATAGCACACCCGGTCCTTGGCATCTCTGCCACCGGGCGGCTCTCGTCACGCGCCCTCAAGGGAGGGCTTGGCTGTCTATCTATTGGCGGATGTGGTGATGCCCTGAAGCCGCATGCAGCTCCGTGTAAGCTCTCTCTCTCTCCCGACCTCTCTCGACCTATTTACTTTGACCTCGCTCAACCTCCTTACCTCGACCTCTCCACCTCTATCTCTCGACCTATATCTCTACCTCTCTCCACCTCTATCTCTCGACCTCGCTCTCTCAACCTCTATGTCTATCTCTCTCGACTTCTCCACCTCTCGACCTCGACCTCTATCCCTCTATCTATCTATCTCCACCTCTCTCTCTCTCTCTCTCCCTCTCTCGACCTCTCGACCTCGTCTCGCCATCTCTCTCGACCTCTCGATCCCTATCTCTCGCGACCTCTCTCGACCCCTGTCGAGTAGGTGCACGTGCAATCATCGAACTCCCCAACATCCTTCTCAATGGTTGCTGGATAAGCAATTCCGCCTGATAGACCGACGAGGCATGGTGCGCATGTGAGCCGCTGGATCCTGACTCCCCCCCCCCCCCCCCTCCCTCCCATTTGCAGGCGCGGTGCTGATCAGCCTGTACATCATGTGGAGCTGGGCGCTGATCACCAAGGAGCAGCTGGACAAGCTTGTGGGCCACCGCGCGCCGGACGAGTTCCTGGCAGAGGTGGAGGAGATGGCGTCGAGCCACCACGAGGGGATGGACGTGGATGTGGTGCGCGCGTACCACTTCGGGGAGCGCTACACCGTGGAGGTGGAGGTCGTGCTGCCGGGCGACATGACCGTCATGCGCTCCCACGACATCGCGCTCGACCTGCAGCACAAGGTGCCCCCGCGGCTCCGGCCATCGCACGGAGCTTGCGCAGCGGTACCAATGCGGTACCTCAGAATGTCGTCGAAGCTGCCGGTTGCTTTGCGCTCTGCCAAACGGGCTGTGCGCGGCGGTGCAGACGCAGCTGACACCCCACCCCCCCCCCCCCCCCTCCCGGCTGGCGTTGCGCAGATCGAGGCCCTGGAGGACGTGGAGCGCGCCCACGTGCACGTGGACTACCAGGTCCCCCCCCCCCCCCCAACCACCTTCTTTGCACCTACCCGCATTGCCAACACCACCCGCGTTGGATGGGTGTCGCAGCCATTATGGCTCATAAGCCCAACACGGGGACACTGGGGTCTCGACGGTCTCTTGATTTCATCATCACGGAGTGCCATTTCCAGTCTCTTGCTGTTATGTTTATGGCATACCCTCGTAACGTAAACGTCGTATTTCGCGTATATTTGTCGCTGATTCCTGAATGAATATCGGTAGCGTTCTCGAAACGTTTCCGGTGCGATTCACTAAAACCGATACCATATCAGTTTTCGGTTTTTCGGAGGCTGGTCATAATATAGATCTGCATCATCATAAACCGGTAAGAGTACCCGAGTACTGCCACGAGAGGTCCCTGGTTCGATTCCCGGCCTCTTCCGCTTACCTTCCGGCATGTGCATTTAGATCGGTGCGGAAGGGCTGCGCATTGGATTATGACCCCGGCGCGGCGGCGGCTGACTATGTCTTACAATTGACGATGCGCGGCTGCAGACTCGCGACAAGCCGGAGCACAAGGTGGACCGCAACCTAAACGAGGGCTGGCACCTGAACCACCCGCACCCCGACTACGTGTACATCACGCAGCAGAACTCGGGCAAGAGCGACGGCACGCTGATTAGCCCTGAGCGGAAGGCCAGCACTGGCTCCTCGAGTAGTAATGCCTAGCGCTGGGCGTGAAGCCCTCCGTTGACCCGGACCAAGGGTGGGGTACTGGGGCACTCTAACACATGGCTTTCGCGCCACCTGTAACACTGCTCGTCCGGAATGTGCACCGTAAGAGGCATAGCCCGCTGCATGCACTGCCTTCATCCCCCCCCCCCCCCCTCCCCCCGCGCGCTTTCTGCCGCCATGCATTTTGATACTTGTGTGATATCCGCGCAGTACTCATCGCTTTTATAATAATACGCTTTTACCAAACGAATACAGGTATAACATAACACGCTTACTATATAATATGCTTATATAATAAGTTACATGAGCTAGCTGCAAAAGGCGATCAAGAAACCACCCGAATAGGCAACAGGAAACATCCACTGCAGCAGTTGCGAGGTGGAAGCAGCACCAGAAGAGGAATGAGCACGGGCAAACGCATCAGACTTGGCCGTCTGCACTCCGGCAAAAAGAATGCCGCCCAAGGTACCATGCACGCAAGCAGAGACTCGCTGCAACAACCCCCGCCGCGTGCGCGACAGGTGATAGCGGATCCAGCGGGCTGGCTGGCAACAAAGTTTCGAAGAGCCTGGACGGACTGACCACGAAGGAAGCATGAAGTCGGGGCGCGGAAGGACCGCCAGGGAAGTTGCGCACAGCAAGTAACACCGCGAAGATGTAGACCGCCGTTAAAGCGGATTTTCCGAGGCGGCCACGGTCCTCAACCACAAAAGGGTAGTACCAGTGAACATCCTGCACCGGGGCGGAAGACGCCCGGTCCGCCGCTAGCTTGTTGCGCTCCGCCTCGGTCGCCGCGGTCCCCGAGGTGCACCAGCGGGAGTCGTTGCCCCAAGTGGGGGTTGTGGAGGACACGCACGCGAAATCGATCATGTAATCGCACGCCGGGCCCCCCCACCCCGCCAGCGTCAAATCTGACGGCCGCGAGCGGTCCGCTGGGCGCAGCCCACTCGTTACGCTTATATTATTCGTTTAATCTTTAACTGACCGTAATAATACATCCCTCCACATAAGTGCTGGGTTTGCGGATTCAGACAACCCACATGCCCATAAGCGATTACATCGAGACCGAACGCGAATGCATGCATCTTTCCAAAGTTCGTGCGGTTTGGGGGAAACGCTGATGTGATATAGCACGTTAGGCCCGATTGAGCCGCGTTGTAGCCGTTGCCATCAACACCTACATTTTTGCCATCAGAGCAGTGCGTGTGGCGAGCTTGCAATGGCGATACAAAACCAGAAAACGCGCCACCCAGCATGCCCACATGTACTACCCATGGGCCACACTTGCCGCAATACCCATACCGCATCGCCATGCTGGATGTGCCAAATGTTAGGCGGACCACCGTGAGTGTAGAGCACTGAAACTATGTCATTTAGGGTATGACACAAAGCCCTATGTATCGACTCCTCTGGTTCATTGGAGTAGAACTTGAAAATCATGGCAAAATTCTTGTTGTAATCGTTGCATGCGGAAGCATGAGGGGCTTCTCGCAAGCTCTGCCGTGAAGCGAAGCTTCATCTATATGATAGTAGTGCATGGCTATGTGCCCATAGCGCGTTGTCGTAGGCCGAGCGGCGCGGAAATGGTGTGCACACTTCAATGCTAATATTCATGTTTCCGAATCCATGCCGTGGATAACAATGTCGAGGGTAACATCGGCCAGACCTGGTACCTCCGTTGCTCCGCAATGGGCGGTATCCACGTCCATATATAGTGCTGTCGTTCTCCTCGTAGATAAGTTCAAGCTCGTCCTCGTCGTTTGCTTGTATTCCTGTCACGGCGGTCGCTGATTGGGCTGTGGCTGTAGGCGCATGGGCTGGGTGGGCTGCTCCGGGGGTGGGCTTCGATGCGGTTCGTCGTCTGTCGATGGCTGCGACGGCAGTAGGCTAGTAGCTACCGCCCCGCGCCTCGGTATCACGTGCTCGAACCCAGAGGGGGAGTGTCATCGATCTGGGGAGTGGCCCGGGCTGTTGGGGTCGCTGTCAATGGCGGTTGATGGGTTGGACCAGCTGGCGCTGATGTTGGCGTTGTGCCAGTTGGCTGCCCCTCGGCCGGCGCCGGAGCTGGCGCGGCCTTGATCTTCCCGCTCGCCGTCGAGACTTTGTTACGCCAATGCTCCGTTCTGTCAGTGGCGCGGGTGCCGCCGATGAGGCTGTGGTGGTAGGCGGTCAGCTGCAGGGTGAGGGTGTAGACGGGGTGTTGTTCGGCTCGGCCTCCAAGGGATGCTGGAGGGGTCTTCCGCCGAGCCTTCTTGCGCATGCCCAATAATGTGGGTCGGAGCTGGTTGTGGCCAGCGTTGCCGCCTAGCTCTCCCGCCTCTCGGACCGTATGGCTGGGGTGTATATGAGGAGTTACTCCGAGAGATCGAACTCGGACTCCGTGAGGTAGATGACGATGGTGCGGAGGCGGACCGCCCGCAGTAGTAGGGCAATGGGAGAGGTGAGGGCCACGGCCGGTCGCAGGGTGATGTCCGCGAACTCCTCGTCCTCTTTGCCGAGGGAGATAGCGCAGAGGTTGTCGTCTCCCACTCGTAGCAATTTCGGCTCGGTGTGGTATTGTTGCATGTTGATGCCAACAAACATCATGGTGTCCGTCAGCCACGTGGCTTGTAGCAGATCCGGGGGCGTGTTGATACATTGGCTGATGGTGGCCGCGATGGCCTCTGCTACCTGCTCGACTGTCGGCAGCTTTAGGTTGGCTAGGGGGGCGGTGCATATCGCCCGGACTGTCATTGCACATCGGAAGAACTGCCTGGACAGTTCCGGGGGCAGCACGCCTTTGTGTGGGTGGGGGGCGGGTCCTCGCGTTCTTCACTATGTTCAACGGTAACATGGATCACCGCTCGGCCATGCGTCTGGTCGCCGAACGGCAGCACCAATACGGCGTCGCGGCACACATCTTGTAGCCGCGCCGCTTCGGGATCAAGGAGTTCGAGTCGCACCAAGTCGGCCGAGCGGCGGGCCCTCCACACCTCGCGGACCTCCAGGAGGGCGGCCAGTAAGGTGCGGGTCGGGAGGCAGATAACAACGCCGTCTGCACATGGGTCGGCCGCGTATTCGGCCCAAGCCCTCACTCCGGGCTTACTCACTGCTAGCGTTGCTGACGGTTGGTCAACCGCCGCTTCGCCTTGTTGTGGCTGGTCGTACGCCGGGAGGAGGCCCTCCGGTAGGTGCTTCCACATGTGCCTTTGTGCGGCCCCGGAACGAGGGGAAGCGGAGCCACAACTGGTGTATCGGTCGGTCGATGTCGTCGAGGTGCGGCGCTCCGAGCAGCCGGGTGGAGCAGCGACGGCCCTGGCTGTCGGTTGAGGATCGTTGTGCCCTCTACATTCCATTGGGTATGCATAACGCTAGCGGCTGTTTCTCTGCGGGCCACTCGCAGGATGACGAACCCATCCAGTGGTATAGTGGGGAGCATGGTGCCACTCGATCCGGCTGGGTCGGCGGCGGCAGATTTTGGGGGGCGGCGAGTCACCACCCGGACGTCTGCTGGTAGAGTTTGGACTCCGATTTTTGGGGTGAAGGTTCGGATCAGATTTGTCACGGTAGGTGCGGCTGCGTGACTCTTCGTCCATCGCTTGATGTTGGGCCACCAGGTCGCCGAACAGTAGGGCCACGTGGCTGGTGTCGTCCGTGCTAGCGGGGAGACCGGTTAGGAGCATATGAGATGGGCGGTTCAGTACGCGCATGTGGCGGCGGGTAGCATGTGGCGGTTGGGTGCCCGCGAAATGTTTTCCAGTTGTGACCGTGCGGATCGCTGGCTGTTGTACTCTCCCGCCCGGCAGCGCGGCCAGATAGGTGCCGGCCCCGGCGTCATGTTGCCCCTCGGGTCTGTCGGTGCCTATGGTGGATGTAGTGGTATCCACAAGGGGGGGGGGGGGGGGGGGGGGGTGCTCTTCACGCCATTGTGGGCGCTAGTAGCCGGCAGTGGGCATGTTGGTGGGTCGTCCAGTCGTCGGACGGTCAATCGTTTCGCAAGAGGATCACACTACCAACACCAGTAGGCGCGTCGGCTCGCCCGGATTCAATACAAACGCAGTATAATTGTTCATGGTCTTAAGGGCCGGCGGGAAAGAGAGAAGTCACTAACCCACCACCCGGTTTCAGGCTTTAAAACACAGTTATTGGCATAAACTTACCCGCCCGTGTTGTGACCACACACTGTCACCGGTTTCAAACCCTAAAGTCCAATTCTGACCAATTCATCTATATCCTCATGTGTTTTCAAATGGCCTAAATTTATTCGGATGGTCGACATTCATCTGAAGGTATGGACCCATATTAGAATGTTTTGAGGCCCGCCCGCCGCCAGGAAGCGGCCCATCGTAGGTGCGCGGATAATCATGAGTGCGGCACGCCTGGCGGCACCACCCCCGCCGCCTCCACGTGGTGGGCGCAAGTAACCCTTAAGACCCATGCCCGGCTGGGTAGTGCGGCAGGGGGCTGAGCGGTAGTGTGGCATGTTGTGGCGGGTCCTCGAATCTTGCGACGACCCCGGGGGGGGGGGGGGGGGGGGGCTAAATGGGGCTTTACAAATAACATTCGCAGTCACATGCTTCCGCTTGGTGGCGCCGCCGGGCAGCAGCCATGTACGGGAAGCTGCTTAAAAATTAATGTACGACCTGGGCCATGCGCCGGCTTCTCCGAGATCCGCCTACGGGTGGGGAAACTTGGTTTGCACGACTCGATCGAGGGCAGCCTCCACGCAAGGGCTGCTGTTCGATTGTTCGAAAATAACCATGTTTTTGTACTTGGGTGCGACTCACTCAGTGCAACGGGCGTTAAAATACTCGGCACAGCCTTGCACGGTGGCGGTTGTAATAAATCCAACCGTGCACGGGGCCAGCAAGCCGGTCTCGGGCGGTGACCTTGGCCATGAGCGTGGGCATGTGACTACCGCACGTTGGGCGATCCGGCACTGCTTTGCAACACAAGATCGATGAGCATGCGGCCAGCGGTGCATGAGGGTTGTTTTCCCCGCCACCTCCGAGCTCCGAGGACGTCCGGGGACACCGCTGGCACCAACTCAAGGCGGGGGTTGATATCAACAATACGACGGTCAAGCGACCTCATTGCTTATGGCCGCTTGGCCGTAGCAGATGGAGCGCAGCGCTGGAGCGTGGCGGTTGCGACTGCCAGGGAAGAACGGCGAGAACATGCACATATACGGCGCGGTCACGTGATCACGGGTCTCTCGGGCCGGGCTGGCGAGTACAGGTTGGCGCCCGCCTTGTACGACCGTAATATTGATCAAACCCCCGTATTGCTCACGTGAAGTACGCCGTACCACGGATGCAACATGAGTGCATATATACTACTGCAGCATACCTTGCCTTCAAATGGCTGCACTCAACGCGTTTTCATTAGCGTTCGTGCAGTTGTCCAGGCCGTAAGACAACTGGCAAAAACTAACCGGGAACAAACTTGTTAGACATTTCAAATTTCTAATTGTAGCGTTTTGATATTGGTTTCGACAAAAATGGAGCGCGCAATCATTGAGCCGCAATGGTTGAATATTCGTCGCTTGCTCAACGCAGTGCCACTGCCGTGACTGCAGTATGTGCGATGTCGGTATCAACATACAGGGTGGAGTATCTCGCGCTTAAATGATCCCACCCCACCAAGCACCACCTACTCTCACTTATCCAACGCATGGCCATGCCACCATGCAATCCTGCAATGTTCTATGCATATGCGCGGCGGCAGCACCTCTTGGGCACCAAGCCATATGTTAGGGGGTACGTACTTGAAACGCCCAATGTGGCCCGAAGACCACTCGTGTAGGACCTATGTTAAGGGATAGGGTTTCATGAAACACTACTATGCTGACACAGTTCAAATAACATATATAACTGCGATATGCAACCTTCCAAGCCGAGGTACATGTCATGCATGACCCCATATTTAGCTGCCCCCTACTATTTGCGGCCTTGGATTTGTCGAAAAGGGGCCTGGGACTTATGTGGAGGGGTGTAGTGGTGCAAAATATGGACGAGATCGCAGGCTCATGCTCCAGGCAGATGACGAAAATGCCTAGTTTTGATACTGACTTGTATTATTGCTGCGGTATTATGCGCAATCGCATCCGCGGGAACTCAATAAAGACGCCACCGTTGGACGCACAATACAAGCACATTACCCAACCGCCGTGCGTGTTGCGATGAGCAGTACGTACGAACACAATGTATTCAGCGGCAAGTACACTTCCAATTTTCAACCAAACAAATAGCCCACTCTGGGTCTTCACTACACGTCTAAATATCGCGCGCCAATATGTTGACACGAAGAGGTCGGGCGGTCAAGTGCTGCCGAGATAAATGTGAAGAATGAACCACCCATGTGCTTATCATCACATATCACAGAATTGACGAGAAAAGTTAGCTTCTATGCTATGTGCTATAACATAGCATATTGCGTAGCATGTGTAATGCTATGTGTCATTCATCCGTGATCATTCGGGATAGCCTCACACGTACACGAGCGGCAGCTTGAACGCGCCACCCGCATTGGCGTGCACGACTCTCGTCCGTAGAAACACGCGACCACGTACTGCTCGTACATGCGTTTTCCCGTCGTTTCTATATGCCCCCGGATTTCGCAGCTTGCTAGTCTTGCGCTGCGTTGGTGCGCTCCGCCGGCGGCGGTCAAGCGGCTAGGTCGTTTAGCCGTCTCGCTGCCGAGATCAGCCTCCGCCTTGAGCTACTGCCGGCGGTGTCCCCGGACGCCGCCTCGAGGTTCGGAAGTGAATAAGGCGAGGAAAAACCCCCTCCCCCGGATCATTGGCCGTATGCTCTCTGATCGCCAGCGGAGTACGGGACCGGTTCGCCCGACGCGGTGCAACCGTCTGCCGGCGCTCATGGCCAAGGTCGCCGCCCGAGGGCGCGGTTTCATGGGCCCGGTGCACGGTTGGATTATTTATAACCACCACCCTGCACGAATGTGCCAAGTATTGTAACAGCCTCCGTACTCGGCGGGTCGCGCCGAACGGCCAAAGTACGCGATTTATGCAGCTTTATTATTTATAACAATCTGCCCCGCGAGTAGGCTGCCTTGTCCGAGTTGTACAGCCCCCTCCCCACCCGTAGGCGCATCGCGGAGAGGCCAACGCTAGGTCGGGGTCAGACATGAATTATTTGTAACAACCCCCCGCGTACATTGCCGCCGCCCAGTGGCGCCAGCAAGCACTTTTCTCCGGACTCGAAGCGTTATTTTGAAAAGCCTCCCCGTATACATGCTACCCTGTCTTCGCACGATCCGAGGATCGGCGACAGCCAGCGCCACCCCGCGCAGCCCCTACCGCACCCAGCCAAGCACGGATCGTAGAGGTTACCATCACCCGCCATGTGGATGTGGGGGTGGTGCTGTCATGCAAGTTGCACTCATGATCCCCCGCTCTTACTTGGTGGGCCGCTGCCTATTTGCGGGCGCCGGAGGAGTAGTGACAACGATGCGCGCGCGGGCCCCGCGCCCCCCCCCCCCCCCCCCCCCCGCGGCAGTGAGTACTCGTGTGAAATTACAAAAACGCTAGTAACAATCCACCGCTAAAACCAATGCTGGAAGATCAATGCAAGGAAGCCGCATGAAGACGGCATGCATCCTGCGCGAGGCCGGACGGATGCATGGTTGATGCGCGCCCGGCTGAGAGTCACTCCGGGCCACTACTACCCGTGCGCGTGTGCGGTAGCGTGCTCTTGAGCTGTCAGCTTGCTCTACACGCCTATGAAATCTCTAGCAAGCAAGGCCTCATGAGGGGATAATGCAGCTCGCGAGCTTGGGTGATGCACCGAGCGCCTCGCGATGCGCGCGAGGGCGGCCGCCCGGACAGCTGCTAAGCCGATGAAGCGCGCGCCACGGCGTGCACTGCGCAGCGTACTCCCTTTCTCACTCCATCCACTGTGCCGAAGACCTTCCCGTTTACTCCGACATGCCCAAGATGTTGCTCTCGAATTGGGCCCTAGCCCCACACTTCCCGGGCTATGTGTTGTGCCACTCAACATCATCCCGCACCACCAACTACACCCATTGCATGTTGCCCGACATTGTGTGCTCAAACCGATCCACAACCGTGGCCCGGGATGCTATTGCAATATACTTGACCCCGCCGCGTACCGCATGCATGGACTTGATCTCGAGCAGCGTAGGCTTCAAGCTCCGGGAGTCACAGCTCCCGGTCACGACGTTATTCAACAACGGGAGGGAGAACTATGGGTCTGGCACAAGGTCCTTAACTTCATCCATGGACGATAGAGTGTTGCCCATGGGCTGCCCGCTAAAACAGGTCGTCCACCTCTCGGCGTACATTGATGAAGGCGAAAGGCATACGCGGTGGGATCGTGATGCACACCTCATTGCGCGTCGCCCGGTGCCGGGAGGTTCATGAGCGCGTCGCCATAATATAGATCGACGGTCATGTGGTTGTGCTCTATCGAGAGCATGATGATATATGTGGCTCCCGAACACTAGGGCCATGCTGCATGGGCAAGCATGCAAAAAGAAGTAGTATTGTTACGATTATATTGCGCGGATTAACTCCCACACACTGTGTTTGTTTGAGTAACGGCGGCAGCGAAACTAGATTATAGGCAAAGCCAAGCTTCACGGCGGGAGCTTAATCTTACTACGCTTGGCCTCCAGAGGGGTGCAAAATACGGGCAATGACAATGATCTAGCAACCACAACAACATCTCGCTTTCCCGCCGACCCTCAACACCGGGTACAATGCTGCGCATGTACCCAATCCGGGGGATTTGACGCGACGGTGCGTACTCTTCTTGCGGTTTCGTGGGCGGATCGTCCGACGATCGGGCGACCCAGCCCAAGGCCGATTGCCGGGCAGCGCCTACTGAGGCGCGAAGAGCAAGCTCCCCATGAGGACTACACTCACACCATGGACGCCGATACCGAACCCTCCGAGGAGCAACCGCACGCGGCAGCCGGGACTTTTCTCGCTGCCATCGAGGCGGAGTGATCCAGCCCCAACATGTCCGAAACGTCGCAACGGCGGCAAACTTCGCCAACACCACGCTCACGGCTACTGGCGGCCGACCGCTACACGTCCTCCGCATTAATCCGGCACATCTAACCATCACTGTTGTCCCCTCGAATGCCGAGGACACCCCACACGTGACGCTGCTTTTCAGCAATATGATCGCCAAGGACCAAGCGATGGACGAAGCGGCGCGCACCCGCATTGTCGACTACCTTATCCAACCCCTCACCGACAAGAATATAGTGTTCGAGTGTTGAAAGTGGACGCGCCCATGGTCACCCGCTGCCCTCCAAGGCCGGCATCACATGACCCCGACGCTGCGGCCTCCCGCGTCGGCCGCACCAACACTGGCTCCGTGATCGCCCGCATCACCCGCCGGGAGGCAGCGGGCAACATCCTCCGGACGGAGTGGACGAGCTCAGTCCGAGTCATTCCCGTCTGGCAGGGCCGCCGCCGCTGTGCCGTACGCTTTTTGGAAGATCCCCACCCAGACGATACCGAGCGTCCGGCACATCTCGTGTGGATCCGCTCCGCTTCTCTGTCGGTCGAGACAGAGGACGATGTTTGGCAACGCCTAGCCAAGGGACTCATGCCGGCCTACGATCCCAACCCCGCTGCATCGGGCGCCGACTAGGCGCCGCTTCCACCACCAGCAGCCGCCGAAGACCTGTCACGCGTTGGTCAACGAGTGGGGGCCGACTACGACATCGACGACACAAATAAATGAAGGCGCGGTCATCCGCCCTCGCACCAGCTTCCTGCCTGAGCTGCAAGAATTCCGGGAGGTGTGGAAATCCCGCCGGAGCCCCCACAACGCCTGGTTGGAGCTCCTTGATGTGGAGGCCGCGCGCCTGCTAGATTACGTATGCAGGGGCGCCGTCCTCTCTATCCCTTACATGCCCCAAGCCCCGCGCCGAGCGGCGATCTAAGGTTTTGTGGTTAATCACCACCCGGACGACGGCTCCGACCCCCTTGCCACCCAGCAGGGAGGTATCCTCCAGCAAGAGCTCGCGAAGCAGCTCGTCAAGAATGCGTTGACCGCCCGCACGATATGTTCCGCCCCCTCGCACACCTCGCGCTGCCAGATATGTCGCCACACTGGCAGATGCGACCGCCGCCACCCTCAGCCAACGCGAAGAAGGCCCAGCCGAGATCACGCACGCCGCATGGATGACCGGCACTCTACGGTAGGCACACGAGTCCAGACGGACGACCTACTACGACATGGAGCCCCGCCTAAAACCAATCAGCGAGGGGCCGAAGCAGCTCAGCGCGATGACGCTAGGTAAGGAGGACGACAAGTCGCAAACCCGACGCCTCGCGATCTCGCTCAGTAACCCCCCCCCCCCTCGCAATGCTGTTCAGTCTTAATCCGGCTACACACGGTAACGCTTTACCTAACCCGACACGAGGCGACCTATCGACACTAGAGGTGTACCCGTAGTCTCAACGCCATGGATTGAAGTGGTCGAGATCGCCGATCGCAGCAGCCACAGCAAGCTCAACACAACGGACTTTTGGGTAGGGGTACATCTTCTCTTCACTATCAAGCGCGGGCGGGGGACGTCGTCATACAAGGCGGTCCGTTCCGCGGCCCCGTGCACGGCCGACTCACCCGCCAACCACCTACGGCCAGCTCATCTCGATGGATGGAGTGTCCCAAGTGGCAACACGCCTTCGACTCCCACCAAGGTATCTTGACGTGTTAAGTACCGGTCCACGTGTAGAGCGTGCAACACTACCACGTTGGCCATCACGTGACGAAACTTGGCGATTAGAGTGAATTTGTCGGAGCGAAAGCCGGCTTAGTTGTCGACGCTGGAAAATTACAATCTTCCGAGTTATAGCGCCACCGTGCGGTTACTGCGTTCTCCTTTTGATGAGTGGCCGGCATGAGGCGTCTTCATTTTCCGTGCCGGGGTACTCCATGCATTGGTAAAGGATGATGACAACATACTATTATCATGTCAATACCACCATGGAGCTACCGTCATGTCGCAGCACGATCGAGAGGACTGCTACAGTATATGTAGCAGTGGGGATGGGATGCAAAGGTTGTTGTCCGCGCCCTGAGCAGCCGGAAGCGGTTGTGGTTTCGGAGCGCGAAAGTCGGCTTTACTGTCGTCTCTCGCTGGATGATGGAAAGGAAATTCGCTTAAGCGATTGCGCCGTTACAGTGATCTTATTATAATTACATGAGCTAGCAGCAGAAGGCGATATCGGAAATCACCAAAATAAAAGGCAATCAGAAAGGATCTTATTATCTATCCAGCGATTATGTCGCGAGAGGCGCGATTCGGCACAGGATGACACGGTTTATAAGGATTATGTGTATACGTGAGGCTGGCGGCGGCAGTCGCGCAGGTCCCGCGCTGCGAGAATACGCTCATGCTATACAGACCGGCAGACCGGCTCCGACGCGTCACGCCAACCCGTAATAATCGCCCTGTTTGAAAAGCTTGCGTCGATTCGCCAGGTGCCGACCGGAGCGGCGCTGGCCAGTCGGAACTCATCGTGCTGCCAAGCGAGAACGGTGCGGTGGGAGCTAACGATGGACTGCATGAACAAATGAGGTAGCCTATACGACAAGGAGGAGGCTCATGATTATTAGTCTCCCTCACTTTCGCAGCGCGTGCTCGAAAACTGCATAGAATACTACACGCATGCGCTTTATATCGGCGAAAGTTCAGCGGCGGAACGCCCGTCGGCGGTTTACTCAAGTATACACAGCATCATATTCGTTCCATCATCCTGAAATAGCCCTTCACTTCCAAGATCAGCCTGGCGGCCACGGTCAGCACCCGGCGGCGCCATGTGGGACGACACCACAGCGAGCTCTTATCACGGAGTGTCGCGGACAATTGCCGCATCGAAACATGGACACATCAGGTCGGAAGTGATCAATAAGTCGCCGTCATATCCGGCATTGCCCACAGTGAAACAGCAAGCTCGAGTCAGCGTTTTCGTATAGCCCAGGCTACCAGTAGCGAGTGACTGTGACATGTGCGCGCAGTGCTGATGCGCAGCCTGCTCGTCATCTATCTGCAGCGATATATACCCTGCACCACTCGCACATAACAATGCCCCTGTTTTACTCCATAATTTGGGGTGTTGCTACTTGAGTGTATTCTGTTACTTCGCTGGCCGTTGCAAGCGGAAATGCTATCTGTATGGACATACTGGCATTGCCTTGACACGATGCGTCAAGTCGACGAACGCGAGCAAAGGCAGACACAATCACCGCACCACCGCGGCAGGCCGTCCTGCTCAACATCGGCAGGGGCAGCGCCCTATGCAAGCAGATCCGCGGACCCGGGCAAGAGAGGCATACTACCAGGTTACACGCTGGCGCATGCCGTATGTCGTCTGCCTGTATTGTACGTACCGAGCATTGAAGCATTGTATGCGCTGGACGTGGGACTGCCGCCCCAACGGCGCGCGGCAGGCGTATCTAAGGGGGGGGTGCCTCCCGCGCAACCGTTGGTCCCAAACCAGTCCGTCCCAGCCCCGGGGCTACCGCAGCCGACCGCAACGCGCGCCGACTAACGCGCGGGCGCAGCGGCGGGCGGCGTGCTCGGCTCCTCGGGCGACACGCTCTTGAGCGCGATCTCCATGATGGCGTTGAGCTTCTTCACCTCCTGCGTCTTGCTGTCCACCTTCTTGTTGGTGTCGGGGTCCGTGTAGGGCGCGCTCGACTTGCGCAGGTTCGGGCTCAGCTTCAGGCTGGTCACGCAGCCGCGGTCGTCGCCCACGAGGATCACGGGGTACTTGGGGTTGAACACGATCTTGGTCAGCTTGGCCTTGCGCACCACCTTCTGCTCGCACATCGGCTCGTGCTTGTTCTCGTCGAGGTCGAACACGTTGACCTTGCCGTCCGCCGTGACGGCGGCAAAGACGGTCGAGGAGTAGGGCGCCCAGGCGACGTCGCCGACCGAGTTGTTGAGGTCGAAGGTCATGATGGACTTGGGGCTCTTCCGGTCCCACAGCTTGACGGTCCAGTCGGCGCTGGAGGAGAGGAACACGTCGCTGTGCATGTGGTTCCACTTGAGGCTGTACACCGCCATCTGGTGCCCGTCGTAGCTCTGCAGGTACTGGCTGTTGTACGCGGTGGAGCACTTGTGGATGTAGCCCTCCTCGGTGCCGACCACAAACAGGTGCGGCGTCTCCTTGTGGAAGTCGAAGCTGCAGCCGCTGGCCAGCGCCCCCAGCGCCGCCTCCTCGCCGCCCTCCTCGCCGTCGCCGTCGCCGTCGCCCGCCGCGCCCGCGCCGCCCGCGGGCGGCTCGTCGCGCTCGATCTTGAGCTCCAGCACGTCCTGGTACTCCAGTATGCTCTTGCTCAGCATCCACATCGTCACGCGCCCGTCGCTGCTCACGCTGAGGAAGCTCTGCGGCTTGCCCGCCTCGTCCTCCGCCCAAAACACCTGCCACACCGGGTCCGTGTGCTTCCCGGTCTTCACCGTCGAGCGGTAGATGGGCGCGCCGCTCTTGTTGCGGATGTCGTACACCATGACCGTCCCGTCGTACAGCCCCACCGCCAGCAGGTTGCTCTTCTCCTTGTGGAAGTCGCAGCACATCACGCCGCTGTCCGTCTGAAACGTAAACTCCGGGTGGCTCGGGTTCTTCAGCGAGTAGATGCACACCAGCCCGCTCCCCTGCTTCATGAAGTCGTAGCTGCCGTAGCTCACCGCAAACATGTCCTGCCGTGGCCACGGGGTGGGGGGGGGGTGTGAGGCCGCCATCGCCACGGGCTTTCACGCGCCCACGGGCCCACCCCGAGCGGGGGATCAAAAGGGGGTTCCAAAGGCCACGGCGCATGGACTGCCGCATTCACACCAGTACTGAGGTGTGTGAGAGGCCCCCGGGGTTCCAGGCATGCACAGGCCCGTGGTTAACAGCGCAGCGCCTGTTCGACCAATGCCGTCGTCGTCGTGATCATGCCGCATGCAACCATGCCAGTGGGCGGCATGTTTGCGCTCCATGATGCGGTGCCATGTCGCACTTTGTCATGGGCAACTTGGATATCGGTGCGGCGCCTTGTCATGCCGCTCACCGCAATGCACGTCTGACCTCTAACACTAATGACTCCTGTCCTATGTCAATGCCTAAGCAACCAGTATATTAGGAGGCAAGTGCGGCCTGCAAATGCTGGGATGTACCCGCCCAGTAATAACAAGAGAATACACTATAAGTGATAGCAGAATATAATCATAATGGATAGGAAAACGCTGGAAGAGTGGACAAGCACCGCCGTTGAAAAGTTCTGACACCTAAGCGCTAGTACATCTGTAACGTTGAGCATCGCCAACAGCAAACGACCCCCCCTCCCCCCCCCCCCCCCCCCCCCCCCCCAAATACACACACACTCACGGTGCAAGAATGCGGTGCAGTGGCAGACGGATGGAGGCTGCGCGGGGGGGGGGGGGGGGGGGGAGGCGCACCAAGTACTCCGGGTTCCAGCAGATGGAGGTGATGTGCTTCTTCTTGGCCTTGTCCGTGAAGAACTTCCACAGCGGCAGCAGCGTGCCCTCGCCCTCGCGGAACTGGTCGCTCGCGTCGTCCCAGTACTTGAAGTCCTGCGCGATGTCGTTGAACGAGTTCTGGTTCACGGTGCGCTCCAGCACGCGCAGCGCGCGCGAGATGTTCTCCCCCTTGAAGACGCTCTGCGGCGCAAAAGGGGTAAAAGGGGGGCGCGTTGTCAACTCGTTGCGGCATCAGCGCCACGACATCCCCCCCAAAGACACGACTCGGTTCCTAAAGGAGAGGGCAGCCGCTCGCCATCAAGAGGCAATCCTCTATGGGGATGTTTCACCACTCTTCGATCCGTCCCCCCGTCTGCTCTTTCCGTCACAGGCGCAGTGAAGCCCGGATTCAAGCTCACCATAGCCGCGCTTTGGGTTCACTATGCGTGATTACCCCCCCACCCCCTCATCATGCTTGGGCCCCACGCAACCGGTGACATGGCACGGTTGCCTCCTTCCTCTACAATCAGACTTTGATGCATCCACATGTGTGCGTATGGAGAACAGCCCCCCCCCCCCCCCCCCCCCCGCCCCCCGCCCTCCCTTCTCTTCCTTTCTCCCTCCTTGGGGTTGCCCCGCACCTGCTCCTCATCCTGCACAGCGGGCGCATTCTGCGGCTCGGTGGTGGCCGCCGGCTTGGCCTTGTTCTTGGCCGACTTGGCCTTGGCCAGCTCGTCCTCAAACTTGATGCGCGCCTGGTCCTGCACGTACTCGTCGTAGATCTCAAACTGGCAGCAGCTGCCGTCGCGCGTGGCCGTGGGCGGCGGCTCCGTCATCGTCTCGCGGTCCTTGGAGCCGCCGTTGAAGGTCTGCGCGGCGCGGTCGCTGTAGTTGAAGCTGTTGCGCAGCTGCTTCGAGTCGTCCGGCGGCTCGCTGGACTCGCCCGCGCTCTCCTTCTCCGCCGCCGCCGCCAGCTCCGCCTGCCGGGCGATCACGGCGATCAGCCGCGGGGCCGGCAAGGCTGCATGCGGGAGCGTGCAGCGCCTGGAAGGCTCTGCTTAGGCCACCCTGTTCTCGACCAAACACTGACTGACCCGTACGAGTCGGAACACCCCTCGGCATGTTCAACAGGCTGAGCGACTTAGATTGACTGGGACGCACAAGTCCGGCATCAACAGCTGGTCTTCGTTATTGGCAATCTAATTTGGCACGTTCAGCCGGAGGCAACCGAGTACGCACTGATTCCTCACGGATGCGCGGGCCCCCCCCCGCAAGTCAGTGCGCTCGATGCGGAGCTGGGCGGACCTGGAACTTGGCCGTCAGCTCCGCCTCCAGCTTCTGCAGGTCGTTCTGCTTCTTGGCCTCGTCGCTGCTGTTGTGCAGGAGCCACCCGTCGGTGGTGTAGTGCACCTGCGTGGAGACACAAGAAGGGGGGGGGGCAATCGATCAGGCGGCCTGCTTGGCGTGGACGGCGGAGGGGCTGGGCAACACAGCAGGCCGGCCGGTAGCTTGAGCCGCAATAACACATTGTGCTTCCCATCGCGGCTGGAGATAGCAGGCCCCAGTAACAACTCAGTCTGGGCGGAGGACAGCAGCCAACTAGCATGCTGTAAACACGTTCAAATTCAAATTCAAATTGCCGACGCCCCTCATGTACACCAAAGTGTCCGCCCTCTGCCCACCCAAAACCAACAGAGCTATCCAACAAACAAGCGCCGCTAGATACACCCAAAAAGTCTCTTGGTGTCAGTTTCTTATATGGTCGCCGACGTGCCTATAGGAAACTGCCTCCTAGTATCATACGCCTCAGGCTGGGCGTGCACGCTATATGGGCCTTTACGCTGATCCGCTGTAGTGTCGGCTACATTGGACCTCAGGCAGACAGGGCAGGGGCTTTTTCGCAGTGTTCTTAAAACCGCGCCGGCACCTGTAGATGCACTGGCGCCTTTAGCTCTTAGAAGGTATGCGTGGTACGGCAGAGGGCAGGGGTGAGCCCGGGAAGGGGCCGGGGGGGGGAGGGGGGGCGCACCATGTTCATGTCCACCATCGGCTCAAACTTGAACTGGCGCAGCTTCTGGTCGTACCGGGCGATGTTCTTGGGCGCGGCCGGGTTCACCGCGGTGAGCATCTTCGCAATCTCCTCATCGAGGTCCTTCTCCGACAGCTCCAGCTGATTCTCTGGCTTCAGCACCTCGCGTGTTGGCTGCACAGCGAGGGTGGCGGGGGGCAGTCGGGACGCGCGCACCACGGGCCCATGACGCGCTGGAACCAGCACAAGGGGGGAGGGGCAGACCACAGCAGCACGTGCGCAGGTTATGGCAGGCGGCGCGAGCGCACCAGGAGCAGCGAGTCATCGGGCATGCCGCCCGCCATGCCGGCATCTGTCGAACGTTTGGTGGGGGCCTTGGTCGGCGAGCCCTGCGAGCACATCCGCGCAGGTGAGAGACAAAACGCACAAGCAGATGCGGCGAAAGACGTGCAAGAGGTCCGCATGGAAAGATTACGGCAACTGAACAATGTTTCATTAGCCCTCAGACATGTTCTGAGCTGCCACATACCTGTTCCTGCTGAACCCCCCCCCCTCCCTTAAAGAAAACAACTCACACCCGTCCTCTTTTTTCTCTGCGGGCCGACACTTGATGCGATACGTCGCGGTCAACATGGTAGGTATGCAGCCACGCTAAGCAGGTTCTCACACCACTGTCAACCGCGTGCTCGCAGTGCCGCTGAGTGTGCGATGGGCTGCTGACTGCACCCTTTGCCATATTTGCACTGGCCCTGCCGAGTGGGGTGTCCCTCCGCGCCTCAAAGCGCCCGCCGATCCGAGAGAACGAGCCCGCTAGTCCACATCGCAAAACGGCCCGAGGCTTGCTGTGCTGGCCCAGCCACAACAAACTGCCCCAGCTGCCAGCGAAAAGCGCGCATCGCGCGTCCAGCCGCCCGCGTCCCCAGCGCCTGACCCCACATGCCGCCGCGTCGGCTCCGCCATCCTCCGCACCGCGCTCCACATACGCTGCGCGGCGTGCATGCGGGTAGCAGTGGCCCCCGCGTGCACGGCTTGGGGGGGCGAACCGTGGCCCCGCGCACCTTGGAGGGCCGCGTCGACGGCATTTCACCGCAGTGTGGGCGCCCCGACGCCCGCCCGAAGTTCTGCCGGACAGGGATGCCGACGTCGCGCTGGCTCGAACGCCTCCGCGCGGCTCTTCTTGGCAGCGCGCCCCTCTTCGCTGCAACAGGGGGAAGCGACCTGCGACTTATCTGCAAAAGTGTTGGGGTATTTCTGGAGGATGAGATACAGCGTCGTGTCAGCTTACAGTTCGCGTTGGTACCAAGGCCGTCGCTTTTCCACATGGCAGACACTTTGCAGTCCGCATGCCGCCGCGTCCCCCCCCCCCCCCCCCCCCCCACAAGGCCGGCCGAGCAGCCCGATGCTAGAGCGACGATATATAGCGACTATACCTATGGTATGATGCATGCTAGCTCATGTAGTCGCTAATTGTTAATATATCATGCATCGCTGCGTACATCAGGTAGTCTAGTACGCGACGAGCCGCGCCGCGCGCCATAAATAAATGTACGTACTACTGGTTAAGTTATAAAAACGGCTTTAACAAAACCCGTAACTGGATTGCTGCCTAAACGGCCGTCGTAGAGACGCTGCAAGGGTTTCACTGGTGCCAGTCCTGTCCCGGGGGCGAAAAAAAAAAGGAAAAAAAAAACAAATCCACCCATGGAGATACCGGGTACTGCTGAAAGCAGTACCAAAACATCAACACAGCAATCCGCTAAAAATAAGAGGCGGCCCGCATCCCACACGAGGCAGGATGGATGAGTGATGCGCGCACGGTTCAGAGTCCGGGCCACGCGTGCACGTGTGTGCGAGTGTGATCCCCGGACAGGCTGTGCAACTTCGGCAACGGGATGGCGGACGAACCTGCGCCGTTTGATGAGGCAGCGAGCACGAAGCTCGGAGACCCCGAAAAAATCTTGCGAGTAAGGCCTCCTGGTGAGCCCGGGTGGTGCACCGAGTGCCTCGCGATGAGAGGGCAACCCGATCCGAAGCCAAGCAATCATGCGACACCGCAAACAATGCGGCGCACCCCCTTGCTCATCTCACCCACTGTGCCAAAGACCATGCCCGTGTACTCCGACATATCCTAGATGTCTCGAAGACGGCCCTTCTATCCGCTCTAAGTGTTGTGCCACGCCGCATCCGGCATTGCCAACCCCCGTTATATGTCGCCCAACAGGGAGCGCTTAAACCGATCCACAACTGTGGCTCGGGGCGCCGCAGTGTACTTGACCCCGTACCGCATAGTCTTGAACTCCAGCAACGTGGACTTCAAGCTCCGGGGATCATCTCTCCCGGTGACGACGTTAAACGCCGGGAGGGAGAGCTCTGCGTCCGGCACCATGTCCTTGAGTTCATCCTTGGGTACAGTGTTGCCGAGAGGCACTGGCTGCTGAAACAAGTCATCCACCTCCCGGCGTACAACGATACCTAGGTCATGAACACAGTGATCGCGAAAGGCGTTAGCGATAGCGTCGTGTTGTACACGCCATTGCTGGGCGTCTCCAGGTGCCGGGATGTTCATGAGCGCGTCACCATATAGGTCAACAGTGACGGGGTTGTGCTCTGTCGAGGGCAAAATGATCTGGCTCCCAACCAGCATTGGGGCCATGTACGGGCTCGGCAGAAAGAAGTGCCGGCATCGACCTCCCGCAACTCATGCAGAGTCATGACCGTCCGTGCGGTCGGATGGCCACCGTCCACATGCCCGACGCCGCATCGAGATGGTTGAACAAGATCCGAGCATGAGACTACGAACATAACAACTCATCGGATACATACTTGCAACTCCGGATGATTGGGATCGTGGGTGACGGTACCAGCATTTGATGTATCCTCCCGGTATCACTAGAGTATTGGTCGTGTCAAAATGAGGTAGGCACTCTCCTTGTCACATGCAGGGAAATGATCTTCATTTTTCGCTCGGCCAACTCAACGCGTCGTTGGATATGTGGACAGTGGCCATTCCCACTGCGCGGACGGTCATGACTCCGCAAGAGCTGCGGGAGGTCGATACCGGTACTTCTTTCTGCCGAGCCTGTGCATGGCCCCGGTGTTGGTTGGGAGCCAGATTATTTTGCCCTCGACAGAGCACAACCCCGTCACTGCTGACCTATATGGTGACGCGCTCATGAACATCCCGGCACCTGGAGACGTCCAGCAATGGCGTGTACAACACGACGCTATCGCTAACGCCTTTCTCGATCACTGTGTTCACGATATTATGGGCATCGTTGTACGCCGGGAGGTGGATGACTTGTTCCAACAAGCAATGCCTCAGGTATCAACACCGTACTCATGGATGAACTCAAGGACATGTTGTTGGACGCATAGCTCTCCCTCCCGGCCTTCGTCGAGGCCGGGAGCGATGATCCCCGGAGCTTCAAGTCCACGTTGTTGGAGTTCAAGACGGTGCGGTGCGGTGTCAAGTGCAACACACTGCGGTGCCCCGGGCCGCGGCCGTGGTTCGGTCTGACCACTCTCCGTTGCGCGACATGCAACAGGGGCTAGCAGTGCGGGATGCGGCGTGGCACAACAGTCACGGAGCTAGAACACAAGGGCCCACTTCGAGACATCATGGACATGTCGGAGTACACGGACAATCATCATGGTCTTCGGCACTAAGGGCGAAGTGGGCAAGGGGGTGCGCCGCAAGGTGCGAGCTGTCGCATGCTTGGCCGCCGCGGATCATGGTGCCCTCTCATCGCGAGAACGCACTCGGTGCACCACCGGGGCTCACCAATATGCCTTACTCGCAAGAGATTTCCTCGAAGTTCTGAGCTTGGTGGCGGCTCGAGAGCGTGCTCGCTGCCTCATCAAAGGGCGCAGATTTGTCCGCCATCCCATTGCATAAGCTGCAAAACGCATTCGTGGATCACCCTCGCACACACGTGCCCACGTGGCTCGGGCTCTCATGTGGACCGCGCGCACGTCACTCATCCGTGATCCCGCATCGGCAGCGGTTTTATCGTCATATCGTCATCGTGAGTCATCGGCGGTATGTTTTCGTACGGGTACCGTATGTATACTGCCGATGACGCGATGACTACGCGATGATGCACGGACATGCCACACGCGAAAAAACATTCCATTTGTGACGTCATGTAACATGACAATCGTCATCGCGTCATCGCGTCACCACGTGGCGGAGGCCGGACCATGCACACGGCGACATGGTGCAGCCGGCCTACGCACCACCTACGTGATGCACTGCCACCCCCTCTAACTCCATAACAACTCAGCACCAACCAACTCCCCTACCAATTACCCGCAGCACATCGCAGGTGCCGCACTGTCATCGGAGGACGCACATTTCACGTGCTATGCAAACGTACCACCGATAGATGACGATGACGGTATCGTGCTATGTATAGAATGACGCTTATGTTGTCATCGTGCGGCGACTACGTCGGAAGTCGACAATTATATTTGATGGGTTGCAAGATTATGTAATCCTTAGATTATGCGACTGGTTGCTGACTGACTCAATACCCATCTGCCAACCTCATGGGCGCGATAAAGTGTCCGCGATATGACGGAAGTCGTTAAAAACAACTTGTTTCCGGAATGGGCGCGACAACACGTGCTAGCATCGACGCGTCAGCGCCGCGCAGCACCGCGGCCAGTCCCACCCCCCCGGAATGCCGGAATGGCGGCAGCGGCAGCGAGCCCATTGTTATCCCCGTCCGTGGCAGCTTGCCTATACAACCGACAGGTTCCACCGGCGCAGCGGCTGCAGCTGCCGGCGGGTCGCCGTCGACGGGGGCAACAACGGGCTCGCTATCGGTGCTGCGGTACAGCTAGCATTGGTTGGTCCTTGGTGAGGACCGGATCGCGGTGGGCGACTGGCAGTCGGGGCGAGTGGGGCGGAGGCAACTTATGCCCGACACGACAACGGCGTAGCGGGACGTCGACTGCGGATACATACAACTGAAAGAGGGGGCAGGGGTGGGAATGGGTGCAATATCCATTGAAATTTGTCCAAATACTCTACTCGGAAAAGACCCATTTAATGGGGGTAAAAACGGCGCTAAAATTGTCGTAGTACCGAGTGAAATTTATATCTGTACGAATGTACCGTAAAAAGCGGTTTCGTCAAGAAAAAAAAGCGTTGTGCAGATCTCACCTTACGAATGTAAGAATAGGTGACGTTGTAGTCTGTACGATGTACTACGTTCGGCATGTGCTTACCATAGATTCCACCGTTGCGCCGCCTTGTTGCGGCGCCAACGGCAGATGCGTCCGCCCTCGTGGGCCCACCTACCCCGAATGTGTTGCACAACCCTACTTGCCACAGGCCGCCGCTTTCGTCGCGCCCGGTTGACTGAAAACACTAACTGAACATGCCGGATCTTTAGGTCACCCGCGCCTTTGCGAGGCGGCAGGCGACTGCAGCCTCGGCCGTTGTGCCGTGGATCTTGGACCCGCCTTCCGCGACGGGCGAGCCGTGCTAGGCGGCCCATGCAGCCGATTCACGACCCCACAGAAACATTCCCGGTGCCGCGACGCGCCCAGCGTGACAGGATTGCCCCCGAGCATGCCGACAACCTTGTGCGAGAGGCGAATCTTCCGGGTGTCTTCCGAAGCCGTTGTAGATGTGAGTTGCTCCGAATGTTTGCGTTTCGTTTGCCCCATGCTATGTAGGAGTGCGTGCCGATAAACCTTGTTTGTGCATGGCATTTTCCCGGGAGGGAGATGGCGTGCTGGAAGCAGCCGTTGAGTACCATCCTGAGTGTAGTACCGAAGCGTTTCCGCCCGAGTATCACAACGACTATATGATTGAAGACGACTACGTCACGGAAGATTTCCGACAGGTATCAACCCCCTCCCCCGCCCGCCCTACCCTCCGTCGAACTTCCACCCGTCGTGCTTTAAGAAACCCCTCGAAGGCTTACTACACTTATGGCACCGGATGGTAGTCCGTGGAGGAGGCGCGACCATCTATTCCTTCACCCCCACGACCTAGCCGTCACACACAAGTGAGCGTGCCATCAATCTGGAGGTTAACCTCTTGGCATTTCTGTCGCAATGCTTGAGTTTGAAGCGGGACGACGTTGCGCCGCCACTCGCCACTTCTTAGAATCTCACGGTGGAAGGCTTGAATCTCAAGGTGGAGGTGCAAGAGCAGGTGTCTCCACCTCCGACGAGTTTGAGGAAAGCCGCCGCTGCAAGACCTCGTCCACGACCCGTGGTAAGGCATTTTTTGTGTATGTTGCCTCTCGCAATGTGTGAGCCACTATTTGATGTTTTCATGTGTTGCCGCATCCGCGGCGTCCTTGGGACACCCCGTGCGCATCACAACCTCCCTTGCACTTGCCACGGAGATCGAGTCCATCAGCAAGCATATTTATGTGAGTGTCTCGCGGGGGGTCTCGCCCGTATTGCTCTAGTATCACATGTCGTATGTTATGGGCAGTCAAACGGGATAGTCTTACGTAGTATACGCAACTTTCTACTACCATGTCAATCGCCTACTGCGTACCGTGTTGCACTTGCCGCCCCGCTGCCCCGCGCTAGCAAAGGAAATGCGGTTTTTGAAATCGACGTAGACGAGGGGTCGATTCAATTCTTATTTGCGGTGGAAAAGGATTTGTCATGATCGTTGGTTTTGATTTATAACGAGATTGATGCTTTACGGGGGTCGGGTGATAGCGGGAGGAGGTAGGTGACTGCGCCTTAAAAAACAAATAGCAATTGCACAATCCGGCCGTACGTAGCATGTTCCGCGTGCCGTTAAGGAAGAAGTGCACTTGCAATTGCTCACCCTAGTTTGCCGCATCGCGCGCGCATGCTAGCGCGGTCATGCCGGAGGAGTCCATGCCTTCGCATGTCGTTGGCGAAGAGAAGCCAGCCCGGCCGAAGCCCGCATCTGCTAAAGAGAAGAAATCAAAACGAAAGATCGGTGAGGCGAGTGCTTTACGGGGGTCGGGGAGGAGGCTGCAGGGGGACCACGCTTTATTGCAAATAATAGCAATTGCACAGCATGTTCCGCGCGCCGTAGCATGTAACGGCCGCAGCATGTTCCGCGCGCCGTTATGCAATATGCGTACTTGCAATTGCTCACCCTAGTTTTGCGTATCACGCGCGCAAGCTAGCACGGCCCTGCCGGAGAAATCTGTGCCCTCGCTAGTCGTTGGTGAGGAGAGACCGGCTCCGCCGAAGCCCGCATCTGCGAAAGCGGAGTAATCGAAATCCAATATCGACGAAGTTAGTGCTTTCGGGGGTCCGGGATGAGGCAGGGTGACCGCGCACTCTTACAATGCCGATTGCACAATCCGCTGTGGAATGTTCCGCATAATGCGGGCAAGGTGTTAGCATTTCTCACGTTTGTTTTGCGTATCATCGCTCGCGCAGGCTAGTAGGACCATGCCGGAGGACTCTATGCCGTCGCTAGTCGTCGGCAAAGAGAAGCCGCCTCCTCCGCAACCCGCATCTGTCTTGGAGTTGGACTCCAAAGGCAATACCATTGAAGTAACTGCCTGATCGGTGCAAATATCGGGGGGGGGGGGGGGGGGGGGGGGATACGCGCATTTGCCTTTCGTCACATGCCTTCGTGTACCTACCTCCACAGCATGCTTCCGACACCGATATCGACGAGGGTGGGACTACACAAGTAAAACGCGCGCCATTTACAGTTTCTCGCCTAATCTCCCACCCAAGCCCAAGCATGCCGCATGGAATCCTTTCAAGGCGATATCGACACCATGTTGTTATCTCAGTGGTTGGCTGTGGACACGGTTGTCTTTATGGAGGGACCGGGAGCAAGCATCTTGGCCACCCGATTCTTGCCGCCGTGCATTATAAAACTATCTGGAGTTGTCCAACCTGCAAAAGGTCTTCTCATGGGATGTGAATCGTCTTTCCCACTGCCGTACCTGTAAGTGCAATCCGCGCCGCAACGGCGGTCAGGGGCTCGGTAGGTGCGTGACAAGATTGTGTATGGAGTTAAAGCCTTATCGCAGTCGCATATTGGCACTCCATCTTTGGAGGCGACCCGGTGAAGGGAGTGGCACCTCCTGCGAAGGGAACGAACGCAAGGACATGTGAGATCCGGGGAGCAAATCTCCGACCAAACTTTTTCAGCGGTAGATTCTGCCACGGCTTCTTTGTAACACTCGGAAACTCTGTGCCGTCGTTATTTTCCTCAGGGCGAGGCTAAGATGATATTGCATGGACATGCATGGAACTCCCTGCTGCCAGTGCGTTTCGCACCGCTTTTTGCTTCAGCGACTCAACCTCGCTTGGGGGTAGGAAACGGCCAACCTACGGCGGTATGTCTTGTCCCCATCCATGTTTCCGTCGCCGCACGGCAAAGGTAATTGCCAGGCGGCCAACAATGAGGGGCGAGAAGGTAAGAAGTAGGGTTCTATGGAAACGAGGCTCAATCTACGTTGGCACGAGACGGAGTGGCTTTCCATCCGCCACCCGTCAGTGGTGGGCTGTTGAGAAAGGCGTCGTAAATAGTACATCGTATAGTTCAAGACCGCGGCGACTATTGCGACGAAATTCGCGAAAGTGGTGGCCATGTACTTCTAGAACGTGTTGAAATCTCACTCGGTATTGCGACCAATTTAGCGCTGTTTTGACCCCCGTTCAATAGGTCTTTCCCAAGTAACGTAGGTATTTGGACTAATTTGACAGGATATTGCGACTTTTCCCGGGTAGTAGGGGTGGGGGTGGCTGGGCGGGAGCAAACCATGTGGGATGAGCGGGCTACTCACGTTTTTGATGCGGCGGAAATCTTTCAACCCGCGGTCGTAGCAGGAGGCGGGCCGTTTCTGCTGCGAATCACGCCGGCCATGTTCGTCGCACCTCATATAACTTTGGTGGGCCCGGAGATTTGATCTCAACATGTTTACGGGGTTTCCCAACAATGTTAGTTATACTAGTGTAACCCGTACGGTTTGCTGGTGGTTTCAACCGGCTAGGTTACCGGTACCACAAGGTTTTAGTACGGGCTGCCCCATCGCCCGGAAGCCCTGGGTTTCCGGCCGAGGAGCTACTTAGGACAACCTCCACCAGCTCGTCTGCCATCCTCCAGCTCGCTGCCTTCGGCAACAACGGCTTCGCGTGCTTGTGCGCGCGAGGGTCGCAGAGGCTGATCCAGTCCGCACCCAGATTCATTTTCCCGGTAGTGAGTCTTCGTGTCACGCATACGCGTTACATCATCGGCAGTGATAGCCATCCCCTGGGTAGTGATGTTTTCCCGATTCATGCGTGCGAAGTCGCTTTCCGTTCTTGCCACAACTTTGCGACTGAGGCGTTTTCGTGTGGCGATGCGCACGGTATGGAATTAGAACCGGGGGGGGGGGGGGGGTCCTCGTTGCTTGAGGGGGTTTAAACCTCAACCCCCGAAGCCGAGTCGTTGTACGGGCCTTCGTGCCTAGGCTCCCGCAGTGAAGCGCCCTCTCGCAGCACTCAACTCTTGAGGCTAGGTGCTGGGGCGGACACGCTCGGTACCATGGCCACTGCTCGTCACGGTTGTAAACGACGACAACTATGCATATCGCAACAAATTGGCGCGCCGGACGGAGGAGGACGCCCGTGTGGTCAGTAAGGCCGTTTGTTGTCCTGCAAGACACTTCAACTCCGTCCGCAGGTCCTTGCAGCAAGGCATCATGGCTTCGACGGTGGCTGCGCGTGGTGGGTTTTCCGAAGTACCCGTTACGGGGATGGCGCTGCACATGCGCATGTGTTTCGAGAGGGCTCGTTGCCCTCACCCTAATTACCGTGCCGCAACACCGTTTGCTATGGTTGCTGTGGGGAGCGTCCGCGTGGCTCGCTCCGTCGCGTTTCCGACGCTTCCTACCGCAACGTTGTCGTCACATGGACATCAACATTGCGCTGGCAACCGGGGTGCAGCTCTACAACTTGGCGTGCTCGACGTCTCGTAGTGCCCGTAACTATCCTTCTCCGGCTCCGGGTTTGAGCCTCGGCGTCCGTCGCTGGTGCGGCAGTGGCGGCTGGCTCGCTACAACCCTCGTCCCGACAACACTGGCATCGCTATGGGCCGGCGTAGGCTGTTAGAGCTTATACGCCGGCCAACCCGTTCTCAACTTCCCGACATCTCACCTCTGACAGTACGAGCTGTTCGCCGAGGGGGAACCTCCGCCATGTAGCGTGACCTATGCGTTTCGTGACATCGTCATAGGCCTGCGACTTGCGAGCTCGTGATTGGCAACCATCGCTGGTGCAGCACGCAGCGGCGGCCACCTCGCCACACTCCGCGAAGCGAGGCCCGCGACGACGGCTTACCGAATCGGCGGGTCTTCTACGACGTCGCCGTCGGCAACCGACCCCGACGCACATCAAAACCGTAACGGCACGACCGCACATGGTCCCTTGTGCCCGTGACCCGATACCTTATGCGTTTTATGTGCCGCCCCTACTTGTAGGCGCGAGGCGGCGGGTCGACCGGCGATGCTGATGGCAACGGCCATACACCGCCGTTGCGCCGTACGTGCAGTGTCCACCCATCGGAATGCACACCGCCGGTACATATGCATGGTTACCGTCGCGTCGCGTACATCATACCGCCGTACTCCACATGGTTGTAAGTGGCGCGGCTGCCCGACTTCCGTCTTCATTTTCCACTTGCTGCATGTAGTTAAGGTGTGAATTTCGAAAAGGCCGGCAGCAACAAATCCACCGCAGCTAAAGCAGTACGAGTACTAATAAAACCCGTGATGGTGCTCCTGCGCATGCGTCGCGTCGCTCATCAGCCTGTGTTGCTGTGACCGGGGTCATCGGTTGCAAGCGCCTTCGCCGCGGCTGATGGCCCACCCCTGGGCGGTGGTCCCCATTGGTTTCATGTTTCCCTTTAGGTTTTTCTGGTCGTTCTTGGGCTTTCAGCAGTGGTTCCTTGGACCCTTTGGTTCCTTGGCGACTTGGTGGCTTCCGCCTGGTTCCCGTGGCTCTTCCTTGCTTCTTGGCTCCCTTGCCTCGTGTCTGACCCTTGGTTTCATGCTTGCATCTCCTTTTTGCTGGCAACCTTCCACTGACGATTGCTTTTAGTGCGCATAAAGCACTGATGTAAAGATTTTTGTATTAATACAAGATCAACACAAGCTGCCTAAAAGCGGTCCGCAACCACTCTGGTAGCTATACCGGTACTAAGGATTGCTACTCACTACCGCTCTACTCGTAAGTAAAGCGCTGGTCGTAGATAGATCGTCATTGTAGTGGGGAGGATGAGTACGATGACAAATATATATAATTCGAAACGAAAGAAACATAAATTCGTCGGATATATTCGGAGTGACGTAAATCTTGCCCTGAATTACGTCGTTTAATTTTTTGCGGATGCTGGCTACGACAATTTTGGGGTTTCAAAAGAAACCCCTACTGTATGTTGGGTAGTACGCCCTACCAGCAGTAGTATGACGCGATAACCCCTCACACATAACGGCAGAATAATAACGAGTAGTGAGAGGATATCGGGATCGCTGCGTCGCTACCCTACAGTCTCCTGGTACAGGTACCGCCCGGTTTGGGGGCGAGGGGCAAGTACGGTAATCCTTCCGTATATGTATGTATGGCTACATACATATTATCGATCTATTAAAAAGGGTGTGCTGCGCGTATGCTGCGTGCGGCGCGCTGGCTGCGGTGATCGTCAATGCGAAGGCGACCACGACGGCAAGCAATAGGGCGAATGGCTGAATTGCTGCCGACACTGAGCCGCCGGCATCACCGGGCAATATATGAGCGCCCACAATGAATAAGTTGCAGACCACTACCCACAACCCCTTTGTAACGCGAACGATGCTATCTCTTCGCTCGCTCAACTACCAAGGATTCGCCCTTATCCAGAGCCTCCCCCGCCAACTCACTCCGACCACGTCCAGCGTTTCGTCGAGACACCCCGGCACACCGCGCGCTCGGTTCAAGATGTCAGCCGCCGAGGATTCAGCAAAGCCAATCGCTTACCCGGAGGGCTATGAGGTCCCGGAGGTCTGGGAGAACGAGGACCAGGGAGGCAAATTCGGTGCGAATCTCCCGCCGTTCCCTGCCTATCGCTCCGCGGGCGACAGGTCATCCTCCCGGCTGCAGGATCAAATGCAGTGTTACTCGCCGTGATGTGTTCTTTCGCCTGTAACAGCACCGCTGCGCTGCCCGACATAAACCTCCGGCAGCCTTGTAGGCTCCGTGGGGAACCGTACTGATATTGCTGGGCGGGTTGCGACAGGCTCCATGAACCAGCCGACCGCCGGCGCTCGCTCAGAAAAGGACCTGCCCGTGGGGAAGCATCCCCTGCAGCTCTACTCCATGGGCACCCCCAACGGCCAAAAGGTGTCCATTCTGCTGGAGGAGCTGTACGACCTCAAGGGCGTGGAGTACGACGCCTGGAAGATCGACATAATGGCGCAGGACCAGTTCACCAGCGGCTTTGTGGCCGCGAACCCCAACTCCAAGATCCCTGCGCTGGTGGACCAGGAACAGAACCCGCCGCTGAACGTGTTCGAGACAGGTAGCATCCTGAAATACCTCGCGGAGAAGTATTCCGCCTTCGTGCCAGAGGACCTCCACAGCCGCGTGCAGGTCTTCAACTGGCTATTCTGGCAGCATGGCGGCGCGCCATACATCGGGGGCGGCTTTGGCCACTTCTACAATTATGCGCCCATCAAGATTAAGTATGCCATCGACCGCTTCTCGATGGAGACCAAACGGCAGCTGGATGTGCTCGACAAGCAGCTGGAGGGCAAGGAGTACGTGTGCGGCGAGTACTCTATCGCGGACATGGCCATCTACCCCTGGATGAGCGGCATCGGGGTGTTCTACAAGGGGTCGAAGGAGTTCCTGCAGCTGGGTAGTTACACAAACGTGCAGCGATGGTGCCAGACAATGGCGGCGAGGCCTGCTGTGCAGCGCGGCATGCGGTTGAACAGGTGGTGGGGGGACAACCCGGTGCCAGAGAGGCACTCCGCGGCGGACTTTGACGTAGCAGAGGCCAAGGAGTCAGAGAGCAAGTAGCAGATTGTCTGAGCAGTTGCAATCGTCGACAACATCCCACTTTCTGGTTGTGAGGTGGGCAGAGCAATGGCGGTCATCACATACAATTCTGCATGCAAGTGCCGTTGCGGGTGACCTACCTGTCATGACCACCCTGAGCATGCCGTAACCGCTGCCCACAGGATGCTATTTTGCTCATCTCAATGACCAAAGTTCTTTAATTGTAAATCGCACCATTGTAATTTGCAAATGTATTGCTACAGGTATTGTCTCCTGAGAGTCGTTTCACATCTAGGATGCCGCTGCATCGTTTCGCATGCCTTCTAGTGTCTTGTACTGCCTACACATGATACCACGATACTTGCTCCGCGGGACAGGGCCTGCCCCAAGTCGCATTTCTCGAATGGGCCGACGCCCAGACGGGTATGGCGGACCTTTCGAGGCCAGTACCGGGTATTTTGATGGCAGTGTTTCAGACGGTGATCCAATGTTGGCCATTCTGTCAATGGCCCTCAATTACTTTTGCAGAATGCTTTGGCAATTTGATTGATGTGAATAGTTTGCTCAATCCTGATATAAACCAGAGCTTTCTGTAACTTGATCGCTGCCTGAACTGCTGTCGTAGAGACGCTGTAACTTGTTCACTAGTGCCAATCATATCCCAGCCCGGGAGTGGAAAAAATATAATCAAGATGCATTGCCTGCTATTGCTTTGAGCTCCACTTTGCAGCACGACGTTGGTATAAGGGTGAAGTATTGCAGCTCGACTCGTCTGGACTCTGTCATTGCAAAAACATATCTTGATGTCCAGGCCATTTTTCAATCCTAATAAAATCTTTAATTAATATACAAACTCAGACAAGTTCTTCACATGTGGGAGTATCTGCCAATGTAAATACCACGAACTGCTGCACATAGGATTTCGTAAATAATGACTAGCGAATGACTAGTCACTACATTCCAGGCCCCGCCATAGTATTGCACCCGTACCTGTAGATGACTTCGACGATAATAAATTGTAATTATGCTACTGAAACCAGATGTTACGAGGTGGGAGTGACCATCCCTGGCCTGAGGAAAAAGATAGAGATTCCGAGGCGCTGTAAGGGCAAATGAAAAGGGATAAAAAATCAAGGCATATGTACCGGTAATTACTGAGAATAATTATACCCTGCCTGCATAAAAAATATGGCCGTAGCGCGCGCACCGAGTTGCCAGTGAAGGTAGCCCTTTATTCACGCAAAAAATAACTTCACATTTCCGCTTGCGCTTTTTTCCCGCCCCCGGGACGTTCTGTCTGCTCCGGCTCAACCCATCGTAGTCCGAATCAGAGGTAGCCTTCGCGTCATCGACTTGTCCCGGGGCAGCAGACACCGCTCACCACTGAGCACGGCGTGCTGAGCAGTGAGCACGGTACGCCGACTGGGTTCATCTCTCCACGTTCGTGCATCCCGTCCCTGGTTGCTCAACGGGCGGGCCTGTATATACAACACTGCCAGACAGTATAGCGCATAAGGCGGCAGCTCGCTCGGCACACCGTGCGAGGCTACTGGCTGGCTGGCTGGCATCAATTAGCACGTTTTTTCTTCGGCCCTGGCTTAAACCACGTTGCCGCTTACTACGTGGCCCTCACCTCCCCCTAGACTTGCTGGTATATGGGACGGCTGGTCACTTGCTGCATCGATCCCTGCTTCGACGCCTATGGGTCCAAACACCACCCTCACGGACACGTTCACCGCGCGCGCTCCCTGCGGGTCTCGGCGGAAGGACTCCCCGACGACTTCGTCGAACGGGACCAACAGGCCCGCCCCTAAATCGGCGCGCACGTCGAAGGGCAGGAAGATGGCGACGGTGGGGCGTGCGCCCAGGTTAACACACTTCGTTGCGGTGCAGTGTAGCCACCTACCTTTTGTTGTGGATAAGCTGCGGGAGGTGCAAGCGGCCATGGTCGCGGCGGACCCTTCACTGAAGGCTTGCCTTGTGGACGCCGCCAAGGCACACTTCACGCTGGCGGTGATGAGCTTGCCGACTCTGGCGGAGGTCTCCCTCGCCGTTGGGGCGTTGGAGGGCGCCGCAGCCGCCGCTGGTGGCGCGTCGTTTGAGCTGAGCGTACAGCAGCTGGACGCCTTTGGAAACAGGGTTGTGTTCTTTCGCCCTGTGGAGGATGATGGCCTGCAACGCCTAGCGGAGCTAGCTGGCTGTGTGCAGGATCAGCTATTGCATGCCGGCCTGGATGTCAGGGAATCCGATCGGCCATTCACGGCGCACCTCACGGTCGCCAAGGTCCGGCGAGCGAATGGCATCATCGGCATCAGGCCAGAGACATACGCATCGTGCGGTGCGTCTGCTGTGACAGGCCCCATCCCCGTGTCAACGCTGCAGTTGCTCGAGATGGCAACAGTCCCTGAGGGCAGGTACTACAACATGGTGGCAGAGGTGCCGCTTCAGGGCGGCGCCAATCAGCAGGATGCATAATCGGAGCTGACGACACCTATGCCGCTGAGCGAGGACAATAGACCGCAAGCCCTCATCGCCAATTCTTCCTACATACGCATCCGCATGGGCTGTTGTGTACATGCTTGTGAGACCCATGCTGGAGGTATTACGCTGGGGAAGCGCGCCGTAGGTTTTTAGGGAGCAACTGCTGATGAGAGGCACTGCGCGTTATAGCAACGCGAACAGCAACGACTTAGTTGCACAAATAAGTACAGCAGTACATGAAATGCAGCTTATGGATTGATTTATCGCCCTGCAAGTGTGCGCAATCTGCAAAATGGCTGTAACACATACATGTTACATTCTGTGACTGAGCGGAGCGGGGTTTAGGGTTTACGTGAAAGGGACGGAGTCGTCATGTCAGTGGCATGTAATAAGCTCATGCCTTATGGCGCCATTCCTGTGCTTATTGTTTCAAAGCGCTTGATCGAGACGAAGTTGGATGAATCTTGGATGAATCATAGATGAATGCCAAGTACACTTTTAAAACACCGCGCGTTCATGTGCACACTTCTGACTGGTGTTCTGTTGGGTGACATCGTGGCTTGCGGCAGGCATGTGCGGCAGGCATCTGCTGTCACGATGTCGCTACAGCTATAGACTGTCCGCTGGCTCGGTTTGTGCTGGATCGCCCGGCTGCTCTTCTAAGCATGACAATGGTGGGTGGATATTTCTGCACCATGCATACTGCATCATTTTCTCTAGCAGTATGAGGGTACGGTAGGAGCCCGGCCGCTTCCGCTGCGTATGGGTACCCAGAAAGTACTTGACGACCGTTCAGGATTTACCTGCCATATCATCCGGATGACATCAATAGCGAATCGCCGACTGTGTACACAGCAATTAATATATGCTTGTAGACTACAGAGGTATAGTCGCTAGGGGTGTTCGGAATTCGCATTTTGCGGACTATATCGATAGCATGCCAATTAAGTATTTTTTTGGATATATCTCGCCCACCCTACGAAAAGGATAATTCGTACCGGAATATTTCGGCATGGGGGATACCGACGACTCCTCCCCGACCGAGATTTGACGAAAAATAAGAGTTTAATACCGTCGCAGCGCTCGAGCACGCGTCTATGATTGGATGCTGACGAATGCTGCGCCGCAGTTATGCGGAGCGCGCTCATCAGTGATGATGGATGGCGCTGTAGCCCGTAGCGTGCTGCGCTCCGTCATCCGACGTGCAAGTCATTTCTCGGACAGGGTAGGGCAGTTCCTCACCTTACCGCGTCTGCATCGCATCCCACCTTACCGGCCCCAAAGATCGTGCCCAGCGACGCACAAACGGAATCCAGCTTGCTTTACATCGTCCTGAACGGCGTGAACTCTATCCTGTCTGCGTACGGGCTGCGGCTTGGCGTGGGGGACGCGCACGCACAGAGAGGCGCGCGCTGCGGGCCGACGAGCCGGAGAGTGAAGCAGGTGAGGGTGGCGCCGAGGAGCGCCGCGCCGGAGCCCCTCCGTCTCGGCGCCAGCCGCCTTCAGCCGCCCCGCCGCCCCGAACTTCGATCCCATATCCGCTAGGCTCATACCGTAACTCGTGCTTGCACTCCGTGAACGCGGTCGCCACCGGGAAGGGAGCGCCGTGCGGCGGGCATCCCTCGGCGGGCATCCCTACGCCGCCACTCCCCTGATTCTTTCACCCCCTTCCTCGATGCGCCGTCTTTTCCGGCCTCACCCGTCCTCACTCGCCAGGCAGGGCTGTTGTGAGGATATATCCTATACCCTCACTAACCCTAATCATCATAGCACACTAGCATGTGCGCGTAGCGCGCGCCCGTGATGACGGGCTGCGCCCGCGCCCTGTCGGCCACCTCGCGTCGCCTGATATATCATGCACGGCGCGTGTCGGCCTGTAATAGATCATACTCGACCACCACCATCGCGGAATAGCCACCACCAGCGCACATTCCCTCACAGCTGTGACCCCGTATATACGAGCAGTACTGGTACCTGTTCGCGCAAATTTAATACATAGGCTACGGCGGTAGTGTATGTAAACTGGGACGCACGAGTAAGTACAGGTACAGGTACTCGTACTTGTACGGCGTCCACGTTTCATATGATGACGCGCGCATCCTTGCCATGCCCGCCGCAGTCTTCGGACACAGCATGACGCTAACACTCGTTACGCCGCCGCGCTGAAGCGCTGGCGGGGTCTATTGTGTGCTGAAGTGTCCCTTGAAGCTCCTCTGGACGTTGTGGCTGGCGCTGTCAGCTGAAGTGACGTGGATGCTTGCAGGAGGCTGGGACCCGGTGCAACCTGTGAGTACAGGCAATGAGCCGCCAGCGCGGGATTCGGCTGGCAAGCCGCCTGCGGCAGGCGGTGGCCCGGGAGGCGCTGAGGTGAGCAGGATGTGGCGCAGTTGGCGAGGGCCTGCCAGGACACTGAGACCCAGGGTTTCACACCCCTCCCCCCCCCCCCCCCCCCACACCCCCAACAACAACCAAGGATTGCGCAGATTTTCGATTCAGCCAAGACCGGATTCAGCTGATTTCTAGGGGTGGGGAGGAATTTAGGAACTCAGCCAGAATCCAGATGAATGCAGTCACGAATTTCCCCTGGACTGGTGTGATCCCTGCGGCTGAGAGTGGATCATGACAGGAGTACCCAGGCATAAATTCATGATGAATCAACCTTAATTCAGCCTGAATTCTGACCTGAAATCAGTTCAGGCCTTTTCCCAGACAAGTTGTGCCAGGGAACTTGTTTCGCCAGGAATTCAGCGGAAGTTAGGGGTCCATCACCGGAACTGGGGACATCTTCGCTGCCCGGGATCTCATCCTGCCTGCTTGCCTGCCTGGCTGCATGCATCAGGTGCCGCGGGAGCAGCGTTGAGGGAGCCATGGGGGGCGCCACGGGGGGAAGCATGGGCGGCGGCGCAGCGGCCTCCCCGCATCCGCAGCAGCTGTCGCACCGGCTGGCCAGCGGTTTTGCGGCGTCCAGCAGCGGGCGCGGCGTGCAGCAGCTGGCGGGCAGCTCCGCGCTGCTGCTACAGCAGGCATGCCCCCCCTGCCGCACGTGGCGCCCCGCCGGCACACAACCACGCGCCCAGTTGCACACGCGCCGCGCCCGATGCAAGCCTCTCGTACACCATCGTGTCGATGCAAAGGGGGTCAAAGGTTCAAAGAGTAACAAGCTGGTTTGTACCATCAAATGGAAACAGCAGTGCGGCTTTTCGATGTATTGTTCCGATATATATGAAACTACAAATGCGGTGCCTTCCTCTCCCTACAGGTGGTGGTCGTTTGCTGCGGGGGGGGGGGGGGGGGGGGGGGAAGCAGTAACACCCAAACCCAAACCTCGGTCACCTGGTGACTGGCTGGTGTGCTATGAAGTAGCACTGCCATGCCTCCGTGAATACCAGCGCTGGTCAGAAATTGGAGTTAGCAAAGTGGTTTGCAGAACAGGTGGTACTGAATTCAGCTGGAATTCTGGAACTCAGATGGAATTCCGTGTGGAATTCTGTTGTTAGTCCCAATGTTGGCGAACAAGTTCAGTACGCGTTTCGTGTGATTCGGCAAAGGTAGTGGCAGCAGTGTGCAGGCATGAATTCAGGTGAATTGGAGAGGTTTCTTGCCAGAACCGAATCCAAACACCAAACTCAGCCCCCCCCCCCGCCCCCCCCGCCCTTGGAGCATTTGAGGGAGTCGGTCCGCTCCCACAGCACGCGTGCGCACCCCGCGCATTGACGCAGCCCACCGCTCCGGCCGCCGCAGGTCCGCGCCCACGCGGGCAGCAGTAGTGGGCAGCTGCTCACCGCCATCCCCTGCCTGCGCGTGTGCCAGCGGCTCAGCCTGCGCGCCAAGCTGGAGCACGCATACGGTTATGTCTCCTGGGCCGTGCGGTGCGCCTCGCATCGGCCCATGCCCCCCCCCCCCCCCCCCTGATAGAAAACTAGCTCATCTAGACACCTGAGAAAACTCCCTGGAGAATGGGGGGCCACCTATTGGCTTGAGGGGTTTTGGTGTCCTAATCACCGTTCACCCTCAATTTGCACATTGGCACGCTGTTGGGCCGTCCCTGGCTGTCACTGGAGGGCAAAGCCCTGCTGGCAGGTGGGGCTACTGCGCACTCATGTGAGCCGGATGGGTCTGAGGTGTCGCTGTGTTCAGCCATCCACGCTGTGAGTCATGCGTGCTAGTCGCTGCGGCGGTGTTGCCCCTGGTGCCCGCTGTGCTCCGGCTGACCGGGGATCATTAGGGTCTTGGGGTTGTTTCCATGCGCGCGATCGGTGGCAGGGGTTATTGGAGACTGTCTGGCAGTGCCCCCCCCCCCCCCCCCTTCCCCTCCTGGCATGACCTTGGCGGCTGAATGCCCGCTGCGCACGGCAGGCCCGGGCCGGACGCACGCATCGCCATCATCAACTCCTTGAACACCCTGGGCTCGCAGTGGCAGCGCATGCTGTCCGTCGCGCTGTATGAGCTTGGTCGGCAGACCTGCCAGCGGTGCGCCCCCCCCCCCCCCCCCCCCCCCCCTCCCTCTTTGCCTGCTCGGCCGCCACTGCCATCGTGCCCCTGTCCGCCCTCTGGGGAATGCTTGAGAATGTCGACATGCTCGGACCATATCTACACACCAGCCACTCCTGCGAGTCAGAGAGTCGCAAGTCAGCTGGACGCGCGCGTGTGTGTGTGTGTGGTTGGGTGGGGGGGGGGGGGGGGGGGCGCACAATCTCAGGACAGAGATACAGCAAAACACAACTAATTGCAGCTGTGCCATCATCTTATGCGATTCATACTTTCGTCGGCCGCTCCACCATGCAGCCACCCGCACAGTCACCGGGGCGCGAACCACGATGCCTCCATAAATAGCAGGCCTGGGCAGACACTGGGCTTGGAGTCCGTAAATTAGTGTTCCGTTGAGAAGGAACTCGGATGGAATTCCGTGTGGACCTTTTCCTAGTCATGAATCGCGGGCGTGGGGTTTCGGGCTGAAGTGGCCGCGTCTGGAAAGTAAAGGGCAAGCCTCGTGTGCACCGCCTCGTGCAGAAATCCAGTGAACCAAGGTGCAATCTGTGTTTAGGAGAATGTACCTGGGTACAATAGGAATTGGTGCATGAGGCACCTGCTGTGCCCGGGCCCGGCGCCACGTGGCTGAGAGCGACTGTGCGCTGCGGGGCGGGGCGGGGCAGGCTGGCGGAGTGCCTGGGCATGGACAGCTCCTTTGAGGCGACCGCGACGGTGCAGCGCTCCAAGGCGGTGCTGGACGTGGCGGACCTGGAGCCGCGCACGCTGGCGCAGTACCTGCTCGCGGCGCTGGACGCGCTGCAGACCTGCCTGCGCGTCGGCTTCCTCTTTGCGCTCTTTGCGCCCGTCCTGCTGGCGTCGCCGGTGGCGCTTCAGTACGCGTGGACGCGGGCGCGCTGGATGCGCTGGTTCCGCTTCAGCCTGGAGGTGCGGCCCTCAGCCACCGCCCCCCTGAATCACCCCTACTTTTGAAAAGAGGTGGGGGAGGTGGCGGGGGGCTAGGGTTTGTGTTGAAACCCACGGATGAGGGCTTCATGTCTCACTTTTGACCCGCTTTGGTGATTGGGATGCCACGCTGTAGGGTCTTGTCTGGGGTTTATGTATCCTCTCTGTGCAATGAAAAGATTTACTACATTACAAAACCCTACAATTTAATGTAGGTACTGGGAAACCATAAATCCCTGCTGCACCCCCCCCCCCCCCCCAACAGAGGGCGAGCCCTGTCCACCATTTGATTGCGGCCAGGTTTCAGGGATGACAGGCAGCCTATACTTAATGAAAGAAACTTATAGTCTAAGGATGGCGACGGCCCTGCTAATATGAGAAAGGTATCTTAAAACCCTAAATACAATTCACATGCCCCAAAGCCTGCAAATCCTGTTTACCATCTCGTTTCAACCTTGGATTAGGGTTAAAGTAAAACCTAATATGAATAGAGAAGGCGAATATTTAGGGCTTTAGCTACCTAAAACCCCGAAGCCCATATCCCCTATCCCCCAAAAAACCCTGGCAAACCGGCCGCAGCTGATCCTGTTCGCTACTCGTCACCCATCGGCAGTGCGCGGGGCCTGCATTCATCAAGTGGGGCCAGTGGGCCGCCAGCCGGGTGGACCTGTTCCCCAAGGACATGTGCGAGCAGCTGGAGCACCTGCAGTCCTCCGCGCCCGCGCACTCCTTCGGATACACCAAGTCCGTGATCGAGCGCTCGCTGGGGATGCCCATCCACGAGCTCTTTGACTCCTTTGAGGAGGAGGCGCTGGCGAGCGGCTCCATTGGCCAGGTGCGTCGGGACACTCGGTCCCCTCCCATGACACGTGAGATAGCGAGAGTGGTGTCAAAGATGTCGAGCTGTTGCGGCATCACGCAGGCAAAGAGAAGAAAGGGGTTTCGGGGTGTAACCCAAACCCTAGATGGGAGCGGAGGGAAGGCAAGAAAGAGAGCTATAGACACAGAGACGGGTATCTCGGGGGGCCCTCGGTTCATTGCTGATCACCGGTAACGTCGGAAACATGTGCTGCTTGATGTCAAATGACAACCCTAGGCTTCCCGTCTTCATCCCGATATTAATCTACTACTCGCACCGAGTGCATGATACCTACAGATCCCCAAACCCTTAAAACGAGATGCTGTGTGGTAACCCGGACGCGCTCGGCAAGTTGCGAGGTGTTGTGCATGAAGGCCAGCAATGCGGTGGCGAAATCCTGGTACCAAGCCCTGTGAGCCTTACGCAGGTCCACCGCGCCACGCTGGGGAGCCGCGTGGCGGCGCACAGCTCCTTTCCGGTGGGGCAGAAGGTGGTCGTCAAGGTGAAGCACGCGGGCGTGGACGACGCCATCCGGCGAGATTTTGCGGTCATGATGGCCATCGCGGACCTCACGTCGCGGGTGCCGGCGCTGGAGCACCTCCACCTGAAGGACAACCTGCACCAGTTTGCGGCGCCGCTGCGGGAGCAGGTGCGCGGGGAAGCCCCACCCCCTCCTCCCCCACCGGCTGCCACCTGTCTCAACATGCTCATCCCTTCCATTTGCCAAGCTGGATGCCGAGACGCAGGGTGCCCCACCGCATTCCACGGAATAAGGGTTGAAGGGCTCTTCTGGTGCCCTACACACCTGTGGGAACCCTCAACCTAAGCCCCAATTGGGGCTTGGTGGCAGCCCACAAAAACGTCCGCTCTAGTTCTCCCACAGTTTGGTCTCTGCATTTGGTCTCGGCAGGGCAGGTGCTTATTCACATTGTTCTCAGCAATGCGCCACTGATACAACTATCTGCCAAGCATCTGCTCCACAATCCATCGATCGGGACACCTCATACTTCCGCACCGCTGCTCCTCACTCGACCCTCCCCCCCCCCCCCCCCCCCCTTCGCGGCAGGTGGACCTCTCCTACGAGGCCTCCAACCTGTTTCGCTTCAACTTCAACTTCCGCGGCTGCGGCAACGTGTGCTTCCCCGTGCCGGTGTACCCACTGGTGATGCCGGACGTGCTCGTGGAGACGTACGAGCAGGGCGAGCCCATCTCCAAGTACGTCGCCTCCCCCGGCCACGAGCTCAACCAGGCGATCGCGCGCATCGGGTGCCGCACCTACCTCAAGATGCTGCTCGTGGACAACTACCTGCACTCGGACCTGCACCCTGGCAACATCCTGGTGCGCACGGCGCCCGACACCGAGAGCCGCCCGCTGGTGATGGCAGGGCAGTGGATGCAGACGGTGGCGCGGGTGAGCCCCCCCCCCGCCCCTCTCCCCCACATTCATCATTTATACCACACCCATTTGATCAGGCTTGCGCGACCCAGATACAATCGAGTGGTTCGCCATATTGGGACAAGAGCTCCGTTGTTGTTTTGTTCGCCCCCGGGACAGGACTGGCACCAGTATAACTCTTGTAGCATCTGTACGGCGGCCGTTTAGGCAGTGATCCAGCTACGGAAAGCCCTGGGTAGGCGACGCTCTGTTATAGTCCTCAAGGACATTGCCAAAGCATTCCGCGAGACCGATTGGAGGCCAGTGACGAAAGCTCTGTGGTGTTCTCGTGATTTACTCTGATATATGTGGATTAGTGTACACTTGGTGTTTTCCTCTCCCAATGATGACAAATGAGAGGGGGGGGGGGGGGGGGGGGTCTTCCAAACCCAGGACTTGCGCACAAACCCACAGTGAAAGGCTGCCAAATGTTGGCTGGGAAGTGGAACACGCAGCACTCGCATGCATGCCTTCATTGTGACGACGACATGGCTGCTGCGACTCTCCCGCCCGCACTGACACAGTGCCACTGTGGTTGTGCGGAAGATGTAGTCCAAGGGCTAGACATGTATATCAAGTCGGAAAAACAAACCCTAAAATTTCAAAACGAAACCTAGCTACTACCCTAAGGATATATTTCACCTTTGTTGTATTATGAAATAAGCTTCATCTAGGTTTTCATGATATACAGTATCATAATATGGTTGATACATTTTTAGTCATCCTTTAATGAGCATTATCAATCATCTCCCGCATGAATGCGGGAGATGTAGTGGAAGGCCCTTACATTTACAGTATAGAACCCCCCTACCCCAATACTTTAACCCGTGGTTGACAGCCTGAGATGTAGTGGAAGGGCCTTATATTTACGGTATAGACTCCCCTTAGCCCCAATACTTCAACCCGTGGTTGTGCCAGATATGTAGTGGAGGGGCTTAGCATTTAGGGCACAGACTCCCCTTAGCCCCGACACTTCAAGTCGGCAAACAAACCCTGAAATTTCAACACATGACCCTAGATATTGCCCCAACATTTCAAATGGCACTATTTTTCCTTTGTTGCATTAGAGATAAAGTGTAGTTCAGGCCTGTTGATGGCAAAAAGTATATCGTCATTATAGCCAATATGGTCTACGCAATCCTTTAATAATAGCCTTTAATCACGAGTGTTGTTGAGTAATGCATTATAGCCCCCTGACCAAGGGCCCACGCATGCAGAGGGCCCGACATGTACAATCGGGCGCATGCCTGTCTGGATGCTCACGCCTGACTCACCGCCCCGCCCGCTGCAGACCCTGGGCCTGTCGCTGCCGGGCCTCCAGGACTTCGGCAAGGCGCCGGGCGAGCTGCAGATCGTGCTGCTGGACGTGGGCATGGCGACGGGGCTGCTGGAGGAGGACAAGGACCTGATGCTGCAGCTGTTTGACGGCTGCACGCACATGGACGGCTGGAGCATGGCGGACGCGACGCTCCGCTTCTCGCCGCAGCAGACGTGCACCGACCCGGACGCCTTTCGCCGCGAGGTGGGCGCCGAGGTCAACAAGTTCAAGGACTGGGAGGCGTCAGGGCTGGACAAGACGTCAGACGCGCTGCTCTCCCTGCTGGACCTCATCCGCCAGCACAAGGTATCCCCCCCCCCCCCCCCCCCCCGCCGGTTTGCCTGACCACACAGATCGGCGCGCATGTGAGCGCAGCTTAGGGTTTTCATGGTTTACGTGAGGGAGGGTTTTTAACCCGTCTGGCTTTCGGCAAACCGACCGTACACCCTAGATACAAAACCCTAAAACTTGTTATCTAAAGACGATATGTAATCATCAGCACAAAACCCCAGCTACAAACAACCCTGCATGAACAAATCCCGAGAAAATGCAGTGGAAAACCTCAAACCCTAAACCCTAACAGACTCTGAGCATAAACTGCCTCAAAGCCTGAAATGGCAGATCTAAACCTGAAACCCTATTTGCAGACACTCTAAAGTGGGCACCCAGAACCCCATGATGGCCGACTCTTCCAACCCTGGTTTCAAAGCTGATGGGGAATGACCGTCCGCGCGCCGTGGCGCAGGTGAGCATCCCTGGCCACATATGCGCGGTGCTCGTGACGGCTCTGGTGCTGGAGAGCTGGAGCGGCGAGCTGGACGCGGAGCACTCGGTGTCGGGGCACCTGCGGGTGCGCCCCCCCCCCCCCCCCCCCCCCCTCCGGGCTGGCCACCCAAAGTGAAGAAATGCCAAAATGGTACCGCGACCAGCTGCGGCAAGCTGCGACCAGCGTGCGGAACTTCGCGCCATGTCGCCATTTGAGCGGAGTTCGGTGGCCGCAGCAACTGTCGCAAGATGCGCGTGTCGACGCAGTGTCAACGGACATCGCTTTTGTGTACCGTAATGAAAATCGTGAAAATGTCTGCCGTCGCTGCTTTCGGGGGCCGATGCGATAGTAGTAAGCACACTGCGGATGCGCCCCTGCCCTGCCCTGCGAGCGGTCACAGATATCCGAAACTGTAGCGAGACTATTATCATACAGAATGTTGCTATTGGTTGCACGCGAGCCCACCATGATGGAGGTCGTTTTTACGGGTGCATTGGCGCCTGAAACCCACCATGATGGAGGGCGTTCCTACGGGTGCACTGGCGCCTGAAGCACGTGCAACGAGCCAAGTTATGTCGGCTGCCAATGACGGAGTCCCGCTCCACCGCGACGCGGCACCGCGCCCCGCTTGACTGCCCGCGTCTCTGACTCTCACCGGCTCGCCTCATGTTGGCCGCGCAGGACACGATCGGGAAGCGCAGCCTGCCGTGGCGGGAGCGCATGCCCACCAGCGTCGACCTCGTCATGCTGGGCGACGACGTGGTGCAAGTGTGATGTGGTGCATGCCGACGCGGAGGCGCCCGCTGCCCTGCCGCCGTGGGGAAGACATGTGTTTATTTGGATAAGTGTGCCTGTCCCATCGGGGAGTAGTGCGCGGCTGCTTGAGAGTAGACTAGAGTAGTACATAACCTGTATGTGGCAGTACGCAGTTAAGTCCCCCCCCCCCTCTCCAACTAGCATATTATGGTCCCGCTGGTCCAACCGCCAGTCGGTTGGTTTTTATTAACGCAGGCGCACCCCTGTGACGGTGCCGAAGGGCTGTTCCTGGACGAGCGCGGCGTCGCTGAATCCTCAAATACTGGCCAACACTCTGTGCGGCGAGACCATGTGATGGGACGGTGTCACGCTGTATACACGACACAACTTCACTGAACCACATGACATTTAATTGTGGTTCGGTGTAGCATGCACCGAAATACGCGGATCTGCTGATGCTGACTGCACGTGTATATGATGGTGTCATGATCATACTCAACGTTTGTGGTTCGGTGTATCATCATGGCACTACTGACACGCACGTGAATAGTGCTGATCGCGGAAATAGTACTACTAACCCAGTATGATTTACCGCACAAGAACGGCAGCAGCCAGCAGTCTTTGCAGCAGGCGAGCACGGCCACGAAATGTACCACGCCGATGACAGTGGCCAACGTTTGTGGTTCGGTGTATCATCATGGCACTACTGACACGCACGTGAAAGGTAATGATCGCGGAAATAGTACTACTAACCCAGTATGATTTACCGCACAAGAACGGCAGCAGCCAGCGGTCTTTGCAGCAGGCGAGCACCACGATACATACCACGCCGATGACAGTGGCCAACGTTTGTGGTTCGGTGTATCATCATGGCACTACTGACACGCACGTGAAAGGTAATGATCGCGGAAATAGTACTACTAACCCAGTATGATTTACCGCACAAGAACGGCAGCAGCCAGCAGTCTTTGCAGCAGGCGAGCACCACGATACATACCACGCCGATGACAGCGGCCAACGTTTGTGGTTCGGTGTATCATCATGGCACTACTGACACGCACGTGAAAGGTACTGATCGCGGAAATAGTACTACTAACCCAGTATGATTTACCGCACAAGAACGGCAGCAGCCAGCGGTCTTTGCAGCAGGCGAGCACGGCCACGAAATGTACCACGCCGATGACAGCGGCCAACGTTTGTGGTTCGGTGTATCATCATGGCACTACTGACACGCATGTGAATAGTGCTGATCGCGGAAATAGTACTACTAACCCAGTATGATTTACCGCACAAGAACGGCAGCAGCCAGCAGTCTTTGCAGCAGGCGAGCACGGCCACGAAATGTACCACGCCGATGACAGCGGCCAACGTTTGTGGTTCGGTGTATCATCATGGCACTACTGACACGCACGTGAATAGTGCTGATCGCGGAAATAGTACTACTAACCCAGTATGATTTACCGCACAAGAACGGCAGCAGCCAGCAGTCTTTGCAGCAGGCGAGCACCACGATACATACCACGCCGATGACAGCGGCCAACGTTTGTGGTTCGGTGTATCATCATGGCACTACTGACACGCACGTGAAAGGTAATGATCGCGGAAATAGTACTACTAACCCAGTATGATTTACCGCACAAAAATGGCAGCAGCCAGCAGTCTTTGCAGCAGGCGAGCACGACCACGATACATACCACGCCGATGACAGCGGCCAACGTTAGTGGTTCGGTGTAACTGTCGCTAAGGCGAACAATAATAATACGAAGTACTGCGCGCGCACCGCAAAGGTTTTGAAGTTTGGTGTACTCAACGAGGCAGACGGCGACTACGATATATGTGATACATATAACACTGCACACGCATGACTGTACCGCACATCATGGATACTGGCATCATTTGGGCATCCTTTGGGTAGGTTTGCGACCAAGTCATTCATTACTGCTGAATTTCATTGCCTTTTATTGACAGTAATTTATTACCCCTCATGCGCCCATTAATTGCATCGCCGATTGTCAAGCTATCGCAACCCGCATCCGCCATGCGTTCTTGCACAAGTGAAATCAATAGCCATGGTTTTGCTTGGTTGTCTACTCGTAGATTATGGATGGTGCTCCACGCATGGCGGGCCCGGCGGGGTGACAGATTAGGGAGCAACACGGGAGTTCATCCCGAGGATCAGTTGCATCATCGCTGGGGTCATACGTGTATCGGCAAGATGGGCGAGGGAATCGTGGTGTACGTAGTGGAGTTTGGCCGCTGGTCGCACATTTGAGGACACTCTTTGTATGCCGAGCGTGATGGGGAGAAGGTAGGCCGCTTCATCACCTCGAGACAGCTGGTGGTAAGGTGTTGTGAGGCAGCCAGCAGGGCTGCTGGGTTGGTCGCAGAGGTGGCGTGAGAGTGATCGCGCAGCCAGATACACGACGCAACCAGCATTATGTCATCAAAGTGTTTCATAATCATTCTTGCCACCCCCTAGAATCCCGTGGGGCGGCGTCCATGAGTAGTGGAACTAATCCTTCAGTGGACGGTCATGAAGACATGTGCTACTAATATACTGAGAGGGGCATGCAGATGGGTCCGGCTGCTCGGGGTCGCCTACACCACGGAACTGTAGCAGAGCACCTGCCTTGACAGGGCCGTGACCAGCATCAAAGGCGATGACACATTTTGTTGTGGTGGTGTTCCAGGTTTCGGAAACTCGTCTTCTCAATAATAACCATCTTGTCGGTGCTTGTTTTTTAAAAGAAAAGGTGGTGGGTGGGGGTGTGTGTTGGGGGCCGCGGGGGGGGGGGGGGGGGGGGGGGGGGGGGGGGGGGGTTCCAAACGTGACGGTTTGAGCCGCACCCGCAACACCCGGCCGGCGCTTCCCTTTTCTTTACAAGATGGGCCAAACGCAGCGCGGGCCGGCTAAAAGTAGGTGCGGATGCCGTAGCCGGTTTTCCAGCTGTAGATGCCGACCAGCTTGACGAGGCAGAAGAGGGCGAGCAGCATGACGCCGCCCATGGTGGTGCGCTGCGCGACGGTGTTGGTCATCCTGGGCACAACGTGGGTGAGCACGGCGATGCAGATGCCAAAGGCGACCTCCATGGTGCCGAGCACAAAGCCCTCGCTGGCCAGCTGGCCCTGCCCGCGCATGAAGAAGATGGGCTTCCCGTTCGCGTCCGCGGAGACCATGGGCACGTTGCGGATGATGTTGTACAGGCCGCCCGAGGTGGCGAACCAGTGCACAAACACGGCGCCGGCGGACCAGATGAGCGGGTGCCAGATGAACTCGGAGCAGTACACCTTCCACGCGACGTAGGCCAGCGCGCCGAGCGTGGGCAGCACGATGAGCGGGAAGAGCGGCGACTTGGCGAAGGAGGGGCGCTCGATGTCGGGGGCCGGGACGCCGGTGCGCTCGCCGACGAAGGCGCCGATGTCCTCCGCGGTCCAGGGGTAGCTCGGGAAGTTCTCCGGGGTCATCTTGTCGCTGCCCGCGATGGCGATGCGGCCGTCGCGCTTGAGGGCGCTGGTGGGCAGCCGGAACAGGAAGGGCAGCGAGGTCACGCCCAGCCGGTGGAACACCTCCTGCGACTCCTGGAACTCGATGTCCACGAAGAACAGCTTGTTCTCCTGCGCCCCGGGAGGAAGGGGGGGGCACATCAGGGTGGGGGATCCGCGTGGGCATGCGGCCAACATGTCTGGGAAATGAAGAGATAAAGATTGGGCGGAGGAGACCATCTCCATTGAGACGGGACGGCTGAGCTGCACATTCAGCCCAAGGTGGAAAGCATCGAGGTGGACACTGGGATTGAGCGGATTACACTGGCAAACAGGTGAGCGGGGAGATGGATGGCGAGGGCGACGTGGGGATGGAGGTGGCCTCCGTTGCGTTGGAAGCGGCGAGGTGATCAGCGCGATGATGAGGTGGACATTGAGATGAAGAGGGTAACCACTGAGATGGGGATGATCTCTGCGGGGAAGGGGGGGGGGGGGGGGGGGGGCACATGCCGCACCTTGGGGGAGCCCTGCAGCTGCTGCTTGTACGCCTTGGACAGCAGGCCGAACTCCTTGCGGATCTTGGGAAGCTGGATGGTGGTCTTGTCCATGAGGTGCTTGGCCCACAGGAACATGACCACGTTGTAGCTGCGCGCCTTGCCCACAAACAGGCGGTTGAAGTCCTCGGCGTCCAGGTGGATCACGCCGTCCGCCGCCGCGTGCCGCCGCTCCAGCATCTCCGCCACCTGCACGCCCCCCGCCCGCACACGGCTCAGCCCGCCAACCGCATCAAGGAGGCAGATTGCGCGCTGTACCAGCCCCAGCCGCCGCGTAGCCTTACTCAGCGCTGGCTGTCCTTTCCTCGGCTGGGCTGATGCGACGAAGGCAGTGGGCGAAAAGGGGGTGGAAAAAAGGCAGATTTTTGTCTCTATGTTTTCGCGCGTGGGGGCGGCGAGGGGCGCAGAGGGGCGCGCCCGGTGGGCTTGCCACACCTGGTCATCCGCACGGGCCGCACGCGGCAGCGCGGCCAGCAGCAGCGCGACCGCCAGCAGCGCGAGCAGCACGGCGGGGCGGCCCTTCCTCAGCACTGATGCGGGCGCCATTTCTTTACACCACCGCCGCGCGCGCCGCTCCCGGAGCCGTACGGTACGAGGACCGCGCGGAGGACTCCGGGTGCAGGTGCCCTGGCGGCTTGCTACGCGCTGCTCGGCGCACACAACGAGTTGCCGCGGAGCACTCTGGGCCTATTGGTCTGCGCCCCCGTCAGCTGGCCTGCCGATCGCTGCCTGTCGCTGCCTGCTGCTCGGCAACCTCACCGGCCGTGCAACAACGAGATCGCGCGCGCTGGCGAGCCCTTTGATGCGCGCGCGGACTACTGTATAAAAGCGCGCGCGTCCGCGCGCCGACCTTGCAGCGTACTACAGTGCGCACGCACTACGTAGATTGAACTTTTTGGTTACAGGGAGAGCGTCCGGAGAATGCACGCAAAGTACTGGGGGAGGAAAAAGCCTACATTTAAGCAGAACCCTCTTAGCGCCGGGCCGCGGGGCCCGGGGATGCGGCAGGTAATTGACGGCCGGCCGGCCTAAAAGATCTTCCGCTGAAGCCGCACGCACTAAGTAGAGGTACGGGTATGCGCGCGCGACGCGCGTGAGTTTCTGCTTGGCTTCGTCATCGTCGTCGGTGCGCTGCTGCTGGCTGCTGGCTGCCGCCAGGGTGCCGCCGAAATGCTAGGTGCTGATGCCGATCTGGATGGTGCTGCTCTGCTCACCTGCGACTGTGACGCTGTCGCTCAATATAAACGGGAAGGATCAGCACCAGTCGTGAGCAGAGACCATCACCCCGGTTGTTCTCTTCCTCCCTCGAGGCGTGCCCTGCCTCGCGACCCGTAGCGGCGAGCAACCTCGGAGCCCTCCTTCCTCTGTTTGTACTCTGCTCGACACGGCCTCCCTGGCGGCGCGGCTCAGCACACACGGAGGGGCGCAGGCACCGCGGGGAGGGAGGTCCGCGGCGGCGGAGCTCTTGCGCGGGGTTGATATAGTCGCTACCGTGGGTTGATATCGGAGGCGCGTCACAATGGGGAAGAACCAGCAGCACAAAGCCATGCAGGCCACGCGGCATGCGGGCAGCGGCGGAGGCGACGACGCCAGCGGGGCGACAGCGTCGGCCGATGGCTTGGTGACCGCCCTATTTTAACCCCCTCCCCCCTCCGCGCCCTTTCTTCTTCCGTTCCCGCCCATCTAGTTGGCGCTCAGCTACATGGAGTCTATGCAGTTCCCGAGTGTGGCCACTGGTGAGTGTGTCTCGTGACAGCAGCTTCATGGCCGCAGGTCGACGCATCCTTTCACACGCCCGAGTGGCATGCGGCTAGGATTGCGGCGCTCACGGTGGAGACCCCCCCCCCCCCCCCCCCCCCCCCCGCCAACCCACAAACTGTCGTTCTCTGCTGTATGATCCTGTATCCTTGGTGGTGAGAGTGCGGGGCCGCTCACTCTGGGGGCATCCCTGCTTGTGCCAACAGACGGAGCGCATGACATGGGAGGACTGGAAGATTAAGAAGAAGGTGCGCAGGCGGGCCGTTGCGTCTACCATCTGGTAGATTTCGTCGGAGGGGAAGGCGCGCGCTGCGGGTGCGGTGGTCGTGGAAAGAGGGGGCGGGGAGCCCGGCTCGTGCGGTCCGTCCCTCTGAGGCGCGTGCCGCTCCCCCGCAGGAGGAGGACAAGCGCATGGCGTTGCTTGAGGCGGAGGAGGAGACCAAAATGAGTGAGTGCCCAAGCTCTCCCCCGCGCCGTGGTATCGGTGCACCTCTCTACCTGTGCGGCCCTCAGGCGCCGCATGGGCACACCGGGGGACCCCGGCTGAACATGCCCCCCCGGGTCCCCGTCATGTCACGCGCAGTGGAGTACCGAAAGCAGCTGGATGCCGATCGCGATGCCAAGCTTTCCCGCGGGCGGAACCACGCGGACCTGCGGGACAAGGTGTCCTCAAAGAAACGTGGGCGCCACCCCTTCCCCCCCCCCCCCCCTCCACCCCCGGCCCTGGCCCGCTGCCCCCGGCAACGGGCATCAGGCCGTGCTCACCGGGCATGCCGCTCTCCCAGGGAAACGGAAGGACGGCGACAAGGACAAGAAGAAGAAATCGAAGAAGAAGAAGGACCGGAAGGACTCCAAGTCGCGAAAGGTAGCCCCCCCCCCCCGCCTCTGGTGGCCTGCCCACCCTGATGGGGACCGTGGAAAGGAGGAGGAGGGGGGGGGAGGGGGGAGGAGGGGTTCGTGACGCTGCCCCTGCCCCTGCCCCTGCCCCTGCCCGTGTGCGCAGGACAAGAAGCACAAGAAGAGCAGCAAGAAGCGCCGGCGCTCCAGCGATGGAGACAGCAGCAGCAGTGGGGACAGCAGCGATAGCGACGCGGACGCCACCAAGGGCGGGGGCGCGGAGGGCGAGGGCGATATGAGGCTCTCCTCCTTCTTCGAGTGACTGCGGGTGTTGAGGCGGGGCTGAGCTGCGGGGGCTCGATGCGGCTGGGGGAGGGGGCACCTGCAATGTGCTGATCTGATCTGATCGCGCGGTGACTGCACACCCATGCTCAAGCCGTGGCCGACTTCCAAACACCTGGCCTGCCCCCCCTTCCCGGTCTTTCACCCCCCTCTTTGCAGCCATGCTCACCGGTCGTCGCAGCAGCGCCTGTGGTGACATGGGGGGCAAGCGCCCCTACGATGTTTTACCTCACACAAGGTCACTTTATGCCAGATGATTCCGCGCACGCCATGGGCGTTTCCACGATTGAACACGTGGCCACACTGCGCATGCGGTTCTGCGGACATCTGCGCCCGTGACTCCCACGCACAGCCAACAGCGCCGCACAAGAGGGCTGACCTCCGTCAGTGTGCCAACCATATATACCCATGGCCATAAACGTATGACGTTGTCCACGGGTTAGGGTTTGGGTAGGGTTTAGGGTTGGTGGTAGTTTGGGGGGGGGGGGGGGGGGGGGGGGGGGGTGATGCGTCGTGGCATGCCCGGATGCAACCAGATGCAGACCCGCCGCTACTCTTGATACGTCTGGGCTGTACACCTCAGCGACGCCATTGCCGGCTTACGGGTACCTTCTTGTGGGTATGGTGTTCCTCTGCAGCCGTTCCTTTCCCTGTCTACATTTAGTCCATATGTTTAAGTTAGTTTGCACAATATATGTCTCCGTTGACTACGGCACTGCCAGAAAATGGGTTCTACTGTGTATCCATATGAGCCCCCCCCCCCCCCCCCCCCCCCCATGTATAAATCGGTTTCAACATGTGCTCAAATACCGTGACAAAGGCAAGGGCCAAACTGGCAATAACAGCGCTCCTCCCCTTACCCCTGCCGCAACTGCATTGTTGTCGAAGGGTTATACTGCCAAGGCAATGCACCGTCACAGTGATTGCCCACTTGAGTCTAATCCGCAGCCCAAGCAGCCATCAACCAGCCATGCGGCCATTGGCGACAACCTCTACCAGCTGGACACAGATGCGGGCCCGGCAGCGCTCATGGCTTTCATGGGCGTGCACAGCGAGCCATCTGTACCGCCCATGGCAGCAATGGACCTCGATGACAGCCCAACCCTTAGCGATGGTGCGTGTGAGGGCCATCCCCATGCCTTCATGGCTGGCGCACTTGCTACATATCGGTCTGTGGGACTTCTGGGCCATTTTCGGGACGATGGGTTAACCTCGGCATGGAGCACTCTCGCTGGGTGTTTGGACCGGGTGTTCCGCCCCCTGAAGCAACATGTGTTCTGTGGTAGCCATAATGTGTACATTCGTGGATACGGCACCGTCGTCAAGGACTTCCAGAACCATGATGGCAGCTGCGGCTCCTTCACCATCAAGGTTGCGTACCACCCTAGCATGATGACGCAGCGGGGTGCCGCCGTCATCATGTCTCAGCAGTACCTTCGCCGCCACAACGGCATCTGCTCCAACTATCCTGCCAGTGGCGATCCCACTACTGCCGACCATCACGGAGCTCTCTGCATGACCATGCAGGTCAACGGACTTCCCTACATGCATGCAGCATCAGCAGGTCCAAACCCCGCAGCTTCCCTGGCCTTCCGCGGTCCGCCTTCCCCGCCGGCTGCTGAGTATCTTTTGGCATCTGCGTCTTGGCCACCCTCGTAGGGGCACCATGACTGCGTGCTTGCGCTCTGCGGACATCACTGAACTTTCGTTTGTCACCGAGGGAGGCATATCCATGCTTGAATGCGAGCCCTGCATCATGCGCTAGCGAAGCTCCGACATGGCTCCATCAACACCATCAAGCTCCATGAAGCTCCATCAAACCCGGAACCAAGGCTATTGCATGCTTGCAATCGTCCAACTTAAATGTGTATGGGCCAGTCGATGTCTCAAGCATGGGTGGCCGCAAAGCTCATCCTTGGTGTAATAAATCACTTCTCCAACTACCTCCGGCTCGCCGCCATGCAGTCCAAACGCGAGATCACCTCGCAGCTCTCTGACATGCTCGCCGATATTGAAAGATCTGAATACTAAACTGTATGGCCTCACCACTTTCAGTCCCGCCATCAAGCTCGACTGCGATCCCACGTACCTAGACAAACAGTGCCCATCCGCGCTGTGAAGTCCCTCGGCCACACCGATACCATCACAGCCCCATATGCTCATCATTAGCTTGCCAAGATGGGGCGCCAGTGGGAAAGCCCGGACTGCCATCAGCATGATGGTCTACTCCAATGCCCAGCGTAAGTATCGGGCCCAAGCTACCCGCCACGCTGGGGCACCTGCGCAACCACCGCCACTCCCCCGCCTACAATGGTGGCAATGACCGTGTGCCACATGCATGCGCGTTGCCCCCAGCCCACTCCACGTGTGGAGCTCCCTGGCATATCTTCGTGTCGAGGATCGTTTCCGCCTCAAGCTCGAGCCCCGTGCTCTCCGTTGCATGCCGGACGGCAACTGCGATGATGGCCATGGCTATTGCGTACACAGTCTTTGCACTGCCCGTCTCATGCGCACTGTCCACGTCGACTTCAATACACCGGAACCTGCGCCCACCCGTCCCCTCCCAAGCTGCTCACATGTGTTCTCCGCCCCCTATGGTTTCGGAGCGCGGTGGAAGCGTGGAGGCCCCTGTGGTCTCGGAGCGTAGCGCGAAAGCGTGGCGGCCCTTGTTGTTTCGGAGCACAGCGAAAGCATGGAGGCTCCTGTGGTTTCGGAGCACGGCACCGGCGTGTCTGGTCTTGTGGGATCGGCGCACAACGACAGCGCATGGAGACCCCCGTTGCCTCTGTCGCGGAGGCAGAGGGGAGGGGGGGGGGGGGGGGGGGGGGGGGGGGAGGGGCACCATATTCTCCTCTTTCGACATGCCGGGGCTTTGCAACAACGGCGGCCACAACAGACCCCACATTCTAGGTGCAACCCAAAACTCCATCTTTCCCATCCAAATGGGAGTCCACGGACAAGACACCACATGCCTCACCATCACCGAAAATATACAACCAGGGAGCCACATTTTCCTGTCATGGAAAGCAGCGGCCAAGCCACGGCCAGCAAGTATGGCCCCCTTATTTGGCGCAAAGCCATCTCCCGTGACCTGCACTCCCTTCCGCACAACGGAACATTCCGAACGACCGAACTCCATGGTGGCAGAAACGCCGCAAGCAACAAGTGGGTCTTCAAAGTCCAATCCAACGCAGATTGCGCCGTCAGTCAGTTCAAGACCAGATTGGTAGCTCAAGATTTCAGCCAGCGCCCAAGAGTAGACTACTCTGCCACCTTCTCTCCGCTCGTAGTCAAACTCGGCACTCTGCGCACATGCCTGGCATTGGCAGCTCATTGTGGAATGCATATCCACTTGGTTGAAATCGAAACAGCCAACCTCAAGGAAGACATCTACATGAAGCAACCCAAGTGAGCTGAAGATGCTGGGACGGATAGAGTGATGAAGCTGCTGAAGAGCGTCTATGGACATAAGCAAGCGTCCAGGGAATGGCATGAGCTCATCAATAAAACCCTCACTGGCCTTGATCTCAGGCGGTCCAACTCAGATACCATTCTCTACACCATGAATCACCCCATGTATGGGATATGTCTCATCCTGGTCTATGTCAATGAAACCATGCTCATCTCCGACTCGTTGGAATGGGTGCATTCGGCTAAAGCATCAATCATTCCATCGGGATCGAGTTAACGATGACTGACTTCGGCGAAGCCTCCTTCATCGCGGGCATCGACCTGACCCGCGACATGGCTGCTAACACCATCAAGCTGTCGCAAGAGCAGTACACCAATCAGGATGAGCGCCTACATAAGTATTCGAGGGGCGCTAGCCATATATGGTGGACCATGTCTAATACGAGATAAAATGGCGGTATCTCGCCCATGCACGAGAGGCACTCGATTATTAAACGCATGTATCGAAGTCCACGAGCCACTAATCAAGAATCCCCCGTGTAGGCAGCCGCGTATGGTCACCTGGCCGAGTGGGTCTAAGCAATAAACACTAGTAGGCACCCGCGCCACTTCGTAATCATACTGTAATACCCTATATTTCTCCTGTAATCTAACCAGTATATTGACACTCGTCTGTAGTCATTCCGTGACATACTCGTAATAACCTGCATTAGGCGCGTATCACTCATTATCACGACCCATCATCATCATAGGAATATTCCGGGGTAGGCCTCTAATCCAGGGTCTGATCTAAACTAGTTTATGGGGTTTCCTCCCTTGACCTAACCGCTTTTCAGCTACAAGTGTTGCTCAGTGGTACGGGAACTAGGCATCTGTTGTTGCGCCCTTTTTGGGTGCAGCACGAGTAGACATAAAAGCAGCCAGAACAGCTGAGCCTGCCATCTTCCAGTTTTCGCTGCGTTCCACGCAGCGATGTAAAAACTGTTTCGTAACCAGTTGCGAGCAAGGTCACCCCAGGTTGTTCAAGACCACACCCGGCTCGCCACCCGAATGTGATATTATCGTCCGTACGTCCGTGCGTTACCATGCCAGATGGAGAAGAACCCGTCGCGAAGCCGACGCTGGAGTCGCTGCAAGCAGATGTGCGCGCGGGCGCTGGCTACAGCTGTAGCTCAATTGACGGCTCGTGAGCGCGTTGTTGATGGAGAAGGGGCACATGGCTCCGGCTTCGGGCAGCGCATCGCGGGACAGCCGACAGGCAGCGGGGGAGCCGCAGAGCACCCCGACTTGCTAGAGCTAGCCCAGAGCGGCCGTGTCGGAGCAAAATCCGTGAGTGCCGAAGATGACTACCTCGCGGTGCCAGAACTACTGCAGAGAGCAGAGTTTGGTTACGAGGCCGTTCGACCGGTCAGCCGAGTGCCTGGACTCTTCCCCCTGAGCACCGACCTAACGAACGAGTACCTCAAGCAGGATGACCGGCGTCTGCCGGCCCAGGACGAGTATTTGTGGATGTCGTGTTTCGGGGCCCACATGGCCGCGCTTTTCGTGGCTCTCGACGAGCTGCTGCCCTACGTCCCTGCCACCAACAAGGACTTCACCCCCTACCTCGCGAGAGCTCGGAACCACGCCGAGGCCATCGACAAGCAAGGCGTTTCGGTTTCGTTTGGCCTTCCCGCGGAGGCTAAATGAGATCAAGCGTGTGCACGGTGACCAAGGTGTTCTAGACGTGTTGCGAGCCCTGCATTTTCAGCCTGCTTCGGAGCATCTGGGTTCCGCGATTTTTGGGGACCTCATGAGGGACTACGAGCGCCGTGTCTTCGAGGCGACCGTTGCCAGCAGCGCGAAGGCGACCGCTACTGCTCGAGTGGCGGCTGCAGCTGCAGGTCTCGGGCGTGGGCGAGGACGAGGCGGTGGACGCGAGCGTGGCCGCGAAGGTGAGCACGAGTGACGGTGTGGGGCGCCTTTCATCGGAGTTGCTGGAGCTTTGCGAGGCCACCTTTCGGTGACCGCCGCAAGACGCACCCTTGCAGCTCAACGGCGAGATGAGCGCCCTGTGTCGGGATCTCACCCCCTCCACCTTACAGACTTTCTTTAGACCTTCCTCGGTACGGCGCTTCTTACAGCTACAGCCGAGTGCGGCTCAACCATCCGCTTTCTTTACCCCATCTCTGCGTCCGTCGGTTGTTACACTACGTGTTACAACTGGTTCGCAACGACCAAGTTTCGCGCGGGTACGTTACGCGCGTGACCGGCGCTATGAGCGCGAAGGGCCCGCGGGGCGGCCCTCTTACCTGAACCTAGCCCCGCAAACCCGTACCGATGCTACTGCAAACCCGTCCAGCAGCTACCGGCCAACCGCCGGGAACCTAACCGCTGTTGCCGAGTACTTTCCGAACAGTAGTCGTACCGGTGGAACTCTGTCAGTAAAACGACGCACTTACGTTATTGACGAGCCCGAAGCTGTCGCTCCTTGGGTTGCTTCATTGCGATCCCGGCTGCAGGACGCGTTCGGCTCAGAAGAGCTGGGCCAACGAACGCTCGACCTACTCTCCAGCTCCCTCAGCGCTCAGACACTCAAGAGCTACGCCGGCCGGCTGTCTCAGTTCGCGGAGTTCTGCCACGACTCCGAGAACATCAGCCCGCTGGAGGCGACTACTGCCACTGTCGTTCGGTATGTTGCCTGGATCGGCGAGCGGGGGCACGTCGCAACTAAGTCGCTGCAACCTTATATGTCTGCGATCAACACGTTCTTCGAGCTGCACAACCTCGACCCAATCGCTAAGGACAGCCCACACCTAACTTCAGCAAGGCTTGGGCTGATGCTGCGCCAGCGCCGACTGGACGCTGCCCCTTTGCGTGTCCCTCTGCCTGCGGATGTAGCTTATCGCTTCGTCACAAAAGCCGAGCTGATTGTGTCTGCTCCCTACCCAGAGTACCACCACGACTTCCGAGCCCTCCTAGCCTCGGTTGTCAACTTCATGTTCTTTGCCAGGTGCCTTACTGGCGTGTCCTGTCGAGTGCGAGACGTGCATGTCGACGATTACAACATCACCTGCAAGTGTACCGAGAGAAGGGTCGCGCTGGTCGACGGCGGGGACCCGACGACCTACGCGTACTCCTCCTCCCAGTGTCAGAGCACCCCCGAGTGGCACGTCTCCTGCACCACTTCCTCGACCACGTCCAATCAGTCCCCCTTGTTACTGTTGGCTTTGCTGTGTCAAACTTCTGGGCTGTCAGTTCCGATGAGCAGTCAAAACCTTGGACTGCGGCTACAATGTCAGACTGGCTGTCCACAACCGTCCGTCTAGTCAACGCTGCCCCCCCCCCTGCTGGCACCTCCTGGACCTCGCACAGTCTTCGCAAGGGCGCAGCCTCTGCAGCGAACGCCATCGGAGTGCCATTGTCCCACATTCGTTACCAAGGCGGTTGGGCCACTAACTCTGACGTCGTTCGGGACTACATCGACCCCAACGTTCTTCCTTCACCTGGCGCATGGTTCTTCTTTGGACACATCGCCCCCTACGCCACTTCCAAGTCCAACAGGACTCCGCAGCGGTGGCCTTCCCAGTGCCTCCTTCATGACTTGGCGCTACCTTTTCTCCGTCAATCCACCGCTCTCTCCGTTCGCTCAAGACTGGCAAAACCAGACTCAACTTTGAAATGATCTAAACTAGTTTATGGGGTTTCCTCCCTTGACCTAACCGCTTTTCAGCTACAAGTGCTGCTCAGTGGTACGGGAACTAGGCATCTGTTGTTGTGCCCTTTTTGGGTGCAGCACGAGTAGACATAAAAGCAGCCAGAACAGCTGAGCCTGCCATCTTCCAGTTTTCGCTGCGTTCCACGCAGCGCCCCCCCTGACTCCGTTATCCCTCCACGCTTTCGCTAAACCATCCTGCCAATTTCGGCTCTTGACCGTGTAAAACAGCCTGCGCGACCTTTTTGGCACAACCAGACTCAGCTTTGAAATGCCTCTACAGAATAAGCCCGACAATCTCGCTGCGCTCTGGCCTAATCCGCGATGGCGCGCGCGGCACAGCCAGTGAGCGGGCGCGCGGCAGTGGGCGGCGAGGCGCGCGGCAGCGGGCAGGCGGAATAAATTATTTACATCCGATTTCGGCCGGGACCGCCACGGCGCCCGGCCTGCTGCTCGCCGGTGCCGGCAGCGGCGGCTACGGTGGCCCGGCGGCCGGCCCGCGACCCGAACGCCCCACCGCCCGCCCTGGCTCCATCACCACCCCGGCCCTGGGCCGGCACTCCAACCGCCGGCTTGGTGGGCTGCTTGTCCTTTTGGGCCGGGGGCTCCGGGCTACTGCCCTCGTCGACGTTGTCGCCGGGGACGGCTTGCGTGGCGGCCAGGTTCTTGACCGCGTTGGTGTTGTGCTTGATGATGTCGCCCGCCCTCTTCTGTTGTTGCGCCACCGAGTGACACGACCTTGTTGCGCTGAGCACTTTATTCGATCGGCTTACCGCCAAACGTAGGGACTTGGCGGGGCGCGCGGGTCTGACACATCAGTTGCGAAAGTCGGTGTGCGTGTTGATTGCTTGTCACGGCGGTGGCTGTGTAATCGAACAAGTTAGTTCGAAAACAAAAGCGACTCACCTGCGGCTTCCGAGTGCGGCGTTACCTCGTAGCCCTCGAGCTAGCTTAAATAAGGGATCCCCGCCGTTTGATTGTTGCGCGGCCAGCATCCGTCAAAGACAGCTGACATCGCCGCCTTGTCCTCAGCGGCAGGAGCAACAACAGAAAGTAACGCAGCACGGGGCAGTCAACGCCTGTGAAGTTCTCATCTTCTACGCAGTCGCCCATCTTGTCAGCCCCCCGGCGACTCACTGTACCTTTTAGGGTTGACTCCAGCCCCCGGCTCATGGGAGTATGGCATGGGCCGTCGACGGAGGGGTTCTGAACGCCGGTGCCCATGTCAGATCCCGCTGGGAGGGGGGGGGGGGGGGGGGGGCGGCTCGTCCTCCGGGTATTGGGTTCAAGATATGGGCACACGTCGCGTCGGGAACGGACGAAGTAAATACAGCGAGACAACACCCTCATCGGACAACCACCTCATCGGTAACCGCCTCATCGGTATCCCCTCATATACATCAATATTGTATATATTAGTAATATATCGTCTTATATATAATGTGAAATATATTATAAAATAAAATATTACGTATCTATATGTTTTGATACATGTTTATATGTACATGAATGTATATATGTATATATCATAATTATTTATTGTTATATATAAATACAGTAAAATCATAGCGTATTATTATAAATTATATAGCACATATCGTAGCAGTAATGTAGTGCAAGTAACCTACCCGCCTTGCTGCGTATCCATAGCGTAAGATTTGCGTACTTGTGTCAAGCCCTCAGCCACATCCCGTATGGAGACCGTATTTAGCATGTAAATGAGGACACATGTGTCCGCATTTGAAACAGACGTGCTACATGGTCGTAATTCGCATGTAACTACCCCTTAACGGGGAAGGGTCCCGTACTGAGCTTGTAATTCGATGGTACGCGCGCGTCTGCACAAGCCCGAACAGTAGTGAGACAAGCGACTGACTACGTCAAGGCTGCCAAACGGCCAGTAGTGCCGCAAGGTAGCTAGGGCGGGCCGGTTGGCAGACGGTGCAGCCAAATTGTCGGCTTTTACTCCCAGCTACCGAACCCAGATCCAGGTACTAAACCACCACCCACTCGTCGCCGGCATCACCCAGTGTTACCCACCATCCACAGTTCCTCGCCTTGCACAGTATGGTCAACCAGCTGCCCGCATCGTACGACGGCGTCCCTAGGAATTTCCGAAGTTCAGCTGTTACCTCCACCGGCAATTGGTCGTCTGGGGTGCGTCAACATCAAGCTGGGGTGGGTTGCAACCCGCAGGAACGACACCAACATGTATGCCTCTCTCGACAAGGAACAGACATGGCCGGGCATCCACACCGTTGGGGCAGAGGCTCTCCGGGGCTGGAAGCTCTTCATCTTAGACGCGCCGGACGATACCTGGGTTTCTGATGGAGACATGTTTAGTGAAGTCGACTCGCGGGACATGGCTCGATGCGGCGCGGGATTAGCTGATGTACCGCGCTCTGGAAGTGTGCATCGAGAAGGCCAAACTAGGGAAACCAAAGCTGCGGGAAGCCTTCGTCGACCAAATCAAGTTGTTCACAGCAATGGCGCTCGCGGCTACCGCCCTACTTTCCCGCTACTTGTACATGAACCATCCCCATGACTACACGGTGACCAATGTGCGCACAGTGAGAGAGACTGCCAAGAATTGGGAAGCCGACGTGGCGGGTGGCATCGCCCCCGACCACTCGCACCCATCAAGTGCAGCAGCAACACTAACAGTCATGGCAGCCTTCCTGCCGTACCCCAACATGGCATGAGGCGTGGACGAGGCCACCGGGCCAGCGGCCCCCGCACTGGCTCCCATCATGCAATGGGCAGATAGATACCGGCAGCCAAGATCTTATTCTACACTGGTCGGCTCACGAAATTTTGCGGTGAGACCAGCAGAGGAGATGCCCCCCCCCCCCCCCCCCCCTTTGGAGAGTAGATGCGGGCAGATGAGGCCTAGTTGGGCCACCGGCCAAAGTGCTTTAAGGTACAGATGAGGCAAAGTTGCCCATAACCAGTAAATAAGTAGTGAGTGGCAGCATGCAGAAGTGCTATAGTCTTAGCATGGTGTAATAAGCTGACAAGCCTTACCCCTATGGCTGTCCCGATTGTGTCACCTCCCCTTGCAGTCCCACGAACCCATCAGACTGCCAGCATGGGTTATTAAAAACCGTTGTCGATATTCAGATGGTGGAGACCTCACAACCGCCGTTGATTCACATTGCCAAGGGGGCTAGATTTCGGGCGGTGGGCGGTGGGTGCGCAGGGCAGCGGCGGCCGGGGCGCTGCGCGGAATTGCTGGGCAACATAACTTTGATCGATTACACTTACCGGCTATACGGAAATTGCGCTAGTAGTGCAAGGTCATTGTGTTCTATATGTGCACCACACATACTGCCCCGCATCTTGTCAGGACATGCCAAACCGGAATAAGTGATGGTCTGTCACTATGTCCGGATCAGCATAGAAACAGCACGGTTTCTCCTCGATGTGCTTCAGCTTCTTATGCACAACCTGCAAGAGTGTATACCAGAACTCAGCAGCATGGAAACACTATGTAGGCAGTTTGGAGTCAGGCGTGCGGGGGGGTGCCTTTATCCAGAAGTTGCGCTTCCGTCCTTGTGTCATGGTGTACGATAATACAAAGGTAGCCAGGAATGGTGTCCCCACCTGTCTTGCACTGGTGATACATGTTGTACCTGTGGGGTAGTAAAACCAACGACCTCATTATCATAATCAACGATCACACCAATTATTTTCGACCACAAGAGTTGAATAGACTCCCGTCCGTCGATTTCACAAGCCGCATTTCCGTTGCTAGCGCGGCCGGGGCAGCCGGGCGCCAACGCGCCGCGGCCGGGGCAGCGGGGCGCCAACGCGCCGCAGGGTAGCAACGCGCAGCATGGTACGCAGTAGGCGGTTCACATGGTAGTAGAAAAATTGCGTATACACCCGGAACATGCTGCGTTACGATTCTGACCTATGACCTCCGTTAAGATTCTGACTTAATGGGGGTAGAGGGAGGGCATGGGGCCAGGTGGCTGGGGGGGGGGGGGGGGTCACATGATGTTATGGAGGTCAAGCCCCATTTTATATGCGCGCTTCCATGCCGGCTCAGGCCTCAGTGTGCCAGTTCCTTGACAGTACTTATCCAACGCCTCTGCGCAGGCCGCCCATTTGGCGGGGGCGGCTGAGGCGCCGTATTGCTGCACGGCGGCTGGGGTCCCGGTACTGAAGTCATCATACCACGCAACAACGTCTCTTTCGCCGTCGCTGTCGCTGCGGCTGTCGTCAGAGGGGTTGCCTTCCACAACCCCCGCGACAATGCCTTCGGCGTCGCTAGCTCCCCATCCGCCGGGTCTGCGTCCTCGTTATCCCATCTCCAATTGACGACCTGCATGTTGGATGATACACACGGGTAGCTATCATAGGGCGGCGGTGGGCCTATGGCAGGTGCGACGGGACGTCAAGGAGGGCAATGGGGGGGGGGGGGGGGGGGGACTACCTGGCCGAGAAAGATCCTCCGCGTCCCGAACGTCTTGATTATGACAGCGCCCACGTGAAGTTCGGCATTCGTATCATGCGCTGCCATGCTTGTTGCCATCCCACCATTAGACGACACCGAACGCCCCTCCCCGCCGCTGGGCACGGGGCTCGTTGATTCGTTTCGGGGAGACGAGAGCGACGGTATCGATGCACCCGGCGGGTCGCCCCGCGTAGTTTCGGTCTGACCGGGTCCGGACGGAGCAGAGGGGTGACGGCCGTACGGTGCAGTAGCTACCGCAGGGCGTCATCACCACCGGCTGCGACAGACGCGGCGGTGGACGGAGGCGGTTCGGTGCACGCCCATATGTGCTTGTCGTAGAACAAAGTCTTTGTGAACCACGCGCCCCACGCGCAACATCGTATTCTCGTGGTCACCGGTTCCCAAGTCCCCTCGGCAGCGGTCTAGGCCTATTTGCCCTCAGGAATACGGCGCTTGGAGCTGCGACGCCCCATGTCACACCACTGCTTGGCGCCGGCGGCTTGGAGCGGCGCGGGTGTTTGTAGGGGCTTGTCACTGGCGCTCGCGCCGATGTTTCGCACGGTAGTGTCATCCGCGCCACTGCCACGACTACATAGCCGGCTGAGACCTACGACACTGCTACGCCGTCATGGAGCTTGTGAGGCATTGAAGTACAGTGTGGCGAAATATGGAGCGATTACGGGTAGCCGCGAGAGGCGCTTTGTGGGTCCAATGTACTATGGGGATGGCACAACATGCTATTGATAGCATATTACGGAACGCGGGCGAGTCGGGTACATCACTGCGACTACTGATGAGCCTAGCTGAAGAGTGGCGATTATACGGTAGATACGGCGATCACACGCCGATTCCCTGGGAAAATCCTGATTACGGGCCATTACAGTATAAGAATTACGAGACGATCCGGGAGGCTAGTGCCAAGTTGCCAACGGGCCTCCCGGATCGTCTCGTAAAAGGGCCAACGGGTTCCTAAGTACAGTTTTTGCTGCGTGCCTTAGAATGATGAGCATTCGGTGACTCGGTGAGGCGGCGCGGGCCGATGTGGCGGACAATAGCACACACCCACGCACATGCGCAGCCCGTTCCATCGACGCAAGCAACGACCGGACCGCTCGTCTCGGCTAGGACCTAATCAACACGTCAATAAGATGTGTCGGTGGGAGTCTTGGACGTGTTGCCATTCGGCCGACTCATCAGCCCCACGGGATGGGATGGCCGTAGGTGGTTGGTGCGGCTGAGTTGGCCGTACACGGGGCCGCGGAACGGGCCCTCGTAAGACGATGTCCCGCCCGCGAGAGGGATGATGACCCGTACCCGAAAGTCTGCTGTGGGGGCATGCCCTAGTGGTCTACTCCGACTTCGGTTGGGCAGCCGACAACAACAAATTGCGATCCTAGTCAAGTTATGTCACCCATGCATACTAAATGGAGGAGCCGCTGGATGACGAGTCTCCAAACAGCAAGACCACGGCTCTCTTATCCACCATAGAGGCTGAGTATGTGGCGGTGAGCAGGGCGGCTCAATACGCAGTGCACTTCCATCAATTGATGGAGGACATCCACCAACAACAATGTGGACGTACTATAGTATGAAGACAATCATGGCGCAGTCAAGTTGGCCACCCATCCCATGGCATCGAAACGCACCAAGCACATAGACATAACAAGGCATCACTATAACATGGAATTGGTTGATGTAGGTACGTACCATTATTGTTGTGGCACAAATCTCTACCACTGACATGCTAGCTGATGGACGTACCAAAGCGCTTGCACAACCCACTCAAACCCTCTTATCCCGGAGATGTATGGGGATTAAACCCAATATGGACAATGTTCGACATGCTGGGCTATCATAGTACGACACTGCCCGTACTGCACCATATTATAGATGGCGCGTATTGCACGCCTAGAACATACCGAATTTATGGCACCGGCTACCACTCCGTTGTTCACTCAATTGCTATCCCGCCAACACGTCTCGTCTCCTAGCAGCCACTGCGGTCGACCGCGCCCGTCACATCGCCTCAAAGCCAAGGTAGTGCACATCCGCCTATCATAACACGCCCCCCCCCCCCCCCCCCCCCCCCCCGCCTCCCCCAACTATCGCTATATGCCATCCATGGTATCCCTGCGCCACCCAAGCATGCTCCACATGGGATCGCTCGCCCCGGCGGGTCGGCAGCAAGGATCCGGCGAGGGATCCCTTGCCGAGTGTGATGTGGGGGTGTTGCTAAATAAGTCGTGAGCACTTGTCGATGCGCACGAGCGTTGGGTTGGAGAGGGTGGGGTGGGATTGGGGGGGGGGGGGTTCATATCCACCGTGTAACCAACGTTGCCCCCCTAATGGTAGATCCGCCCCGCGATTGCGAAGCCCCACCCCAAGGAATGCCCCCATCCTATGGCTTCTCAGATAGCCAACGGCTAAACATGCTCGACGCGCCTATTGCGGAGAGCATGCGAGAATACAACATACCTCCTTGAGATACTGTTGTTTCCGTGGCGATGTTGGCGAAAAGCCGAAAAGGTGGGTTGGCCAAAGTATCGACAATCCTCCGTTCTATTAGTAATTTACCTGGTATCGGTTGTATTGAAGTGCTTGTTGTTTTCCCGCCCCCGGGGCGGGACAAGACTGGCACCAGTGAAACCCTTACAACGTTTCTACGACGGCCGTGCGTTTAGGCAGCAATCTAGTTACGGAAAAGCCATGGGTGGGCGACGCTCCGTTATATATAGTCATCAAGCAAATTGCAGAAGCATTCTGCAAGATAAATTGGAGGCCAGTGATGGAATTTCCAACACTGTTGGATCACCGTCCAAAAACACTGCCATGAAAATACCCGGCACTGACCACAGAAGGTCCGTCCTACCCGTTTGGGCGTCGGCCCATTCGAGTAATGCGGGTTGGGGCAAGCACCAACCCGCAGAGGAAAGCATGTCGGGAGTGCGATACATGTGCAACAAATAAGGCAATGTGAGGGAGGGCCCGACGCCATAATTGGAAAAAATCACATTCCCAGTAAAATCCAGGGCGCCGTGAAGGGAGGGGGCGGGGATGGACCCCGCCCAAAATAAAGCCTGTGTAGTCCTCATCATGTGTTGATTCAATAACCTGACTAGCTACTAATAAAATCAAGACGGTGATGCCCTCACCGCGGGCACTCCACCAACATATGTTCGATAGTCTCAGATGCACCGCCACATGCAGGGCAGTGTTCCAGGAACCGCTCAGGCATGGCATGAATCCGGGCGAATCGGCGGGCAGTGTTTTATTGAAGAAAAACACCCGGGTTTTATTTTTAAAAGTGCTATGGAGGTACCACTACAGCGTACCCGTACCCGTACATGTGTCAGCGGTACCGGTACCGGTACCTGTATCTCCATATATTAATCGTCACATGAGCTAGCAGCAGAAGGCAGATCCGGTACCTGTATCTCCCTCCATATATCCTGCAGACGAGTGCCTACTGCTGTAGCGGCAATAGAACCACTAGTACGGGTACCCCTCGGGCTGGATGCGGGGATGCGTTTGGGCGGCTTCCTGTGTCGATCTTTTAGTACTATCAGACAGAGTGCTGCGCGAGTCCGTGCGTCGTGCTGGGAGCTCCCCGTGGCAGCGCTACCTGTAGGTGGATATGTTACTCTGGTCTTTTTGTAATTCACACCAGTACCAGTAGCTGTATGGGGATAGCGGCTATTAACAGCAGTTACCAGTGCGGGCAGTGAAGTTGATATGCTGGTGCGGCGGAAGGTGGGTGACGATCCACATGGCAGTCAAGCAGCGGTCAACATACGGGTACCGGGGTCGACCACTCGATCCACCTGCGCGCGTATGGATCGCGCCAGCGCAGCATTTTATCGCGGGGCAGCTGCTCGTACGGATATACACGTATGCAGGTCGCGACTCCAACTGGGTATTACTGCGATATTTCCTCGTACCAGCTACCTGTAGAACCCAATATGCCAGCAGTATCGCTGCATATGTGCCATACTCCTGTGCTCGTACTATTTCAAATCAGCATGAAACATGCGGTCGTCATCATTATTCATCATTGATATCAAGCGACAATTTACGCATGAGCTTTAAAAATCACCCGAAAAGGCATTGCAAAATAAAACAGTAGCTATCATTTATATAATATGATTCCCCTGCTTCGTCTGCCACCAAGACAGACTGTTCTCGTCATGCGAGGGTGCCACATACCGGTATGACCTGCCCATATATACCATATACCTCTGCAGATGCATGTTTATATTTATCTATAAACACTTACAACATCCTTATATACAGCGACAATATCCGCCAGGTTATCCTGCACTGGCGGCGGACGCGGAATAGTTCAGCTGCTCGTAGTGGCAGTGATCGTATAGTCCCTGTACGTCTTGAGACGATAAGATCAACGACGTCTGCTGGGATATAGTGCCTTAATATACTGTATGTTCTTGATACGAACTTACGATTGAAGATGACCGAATACTTTGAAGAAAGATAACGATGGTACGCTAGACGACGACGGTCCGGATGATTAGCTGACGAGGGCTGACCAATGTTGAATGAGCGCCAGCGCAGACTGGCAGACGGTGGCAGACGACGACGGTGAGACGCTGACAGTAAATTCGGGTGGACAAAAGCGCGCCCGATGTCATGAATATAATTCACATCACGAATTTCAGCTGTTTCGCTGCGCCAGACTACGGGTACTTCCCTGACTTCCAACGTCGGCACCTCTGCGTGGCGCCGAACCTACCACTTCTCCAACCAACCTTCCACAAGTTCAAGGGTTGCAAGTCTGTGGGTATCTAATCTCACTTTCAATTCAAAGCGGTATCTGAACGCGCCGGAACAAGAATCTTACTCGAGGTGAGCAGCCGTTGCGCCATATTCCCCCCCGTCCGTGGGGACCATGTATGAGGTGCAGCAGATTCACCCTCTCGTGCAGTCTATGGCAATGGTCGTCAGGGTCTCTCACTTGTATGCAATAGCCAGCTTGAGAGTCTACAACAACCGGACCTTGCCATTGCATGACCGTCCCCTTTTTTTTTAATGCGCCTGGAGCTTGACTACCCGTAAGGATCGGCGACTGCTGCTCAGCTGGCCGTTCCCCGATGAGGGCAGGATCTCTACTGCTAGATCAAATTTCTCGCCGTCGTCGCGTATACTAGTATATAGGTACTGAGATCGAATCCCCCCAGACACGGGTATACATATATGGACGAGTACCTGCTGTTCTACGGGTACAGGTACATGTGTTTCTGTAGTACTCGTACCAGGGGTCACGCGACTCCTGCTCGTACCTGGAATGTATTTCATTACAGGGATGTATTTCAAACGATTCGTGCCAGTAGTGCCCGCCTGGGGCGAAAAATCAGGTACAAAATATCCCCCGGTGCTGACGAAACCTCCGCCCGCAGCAGCCGTCGTCAGTGTGAGATTTCATGGGGCGTCGTGACATTTCGTGTGCTGCATCGGTCGGTTGCAATTCTTATCGTTTTTACAGTGGCGCAGCACAGCAGCAGCAGCAGCTCGCTTGCCACGATTTCGTGTGTGCAGTGCATACCAGTACCCGTACACTAAACCGGTACCTACACCACCAATAATGGGCCGCCTTGCGGCTGCCTCACCATCGCTAGCGACTTTGCGTTAACCCGTAGCGGTACACCCTGTTTCGAGGCAGGAATGTGGCTTTGCAAAGCATCTTTTGCGGCGCCAAGCCTCACTACTCTGGCGTCGGCCCGCTCGCGCACAAATCGCTACATACTGACGACGGAGATATTCTGTCTTGTGCCGCAGGAACCCCCCCCCCCCCCCCCCCCCCCCCAACCGGCCCCGCCGTTAAAAAATGGCGTCGACCAGTCGGGCGGCAGGCCCTGTCGGCACGAATAATCGCAGCAGTAGGGTGCAATCGGGCGCCGCCGCCCGTCTGTGCCCGAGGCACCTGCACCGAGCTGGCTATCGGCAGGTACAGCAAGGGGTTCCCGTGACCCTCCAGCTCCCTACCGTTCATCCCCGCTCCCCCCCCCCCCCCCCCGCGCCGGTGCGCTGAAGCTGTTGTTATTGTTTTTTCTCGCCGTATACGATTCCTTTGGTCTCTCTGCGCTGTATTGGACAGGCCGGCCGTGCGACGCACAACATACGCACCCAGGCGGTACAGCAAACTGTTCTGGAGGCCGCGAAGGCTGCGCGGGAACGGCGTAGCGCCACTCAAAGTCAAAACAACGCCAGACAGAGGCCCGCGCAGCAGCGCGACTACTTGCCTCACGCCGACGACAAAGTGAGTCTTACAAAGTAGCCTCGCCTACGACCTGTGCCCCCCTGTAGCTTCCCTGGTATACATTTATTTGGGTTAAGCTGCCCTCGCGCAGCTAGCTGTCTGTCGCATCATGCTGACCCGACGCTGGGGACGCTGCCCCCGGTACTCTGCAGGCAATTCTGACGGGAGCCCCTAGGGAACTCGTCGACGCGGCCGATGTGTCGAACTGCTTCGACTACCCACGGAACCTGGACGAGAGGTACGACTGGATCATCGAGCGTGTTGTCATTTTCTACCGTCTTATGAATCGTTCGAAAGAGTCGCTCGTATAACCGCGGCGATCCTGACGTGCTGGTTTGCCGCCACCGCAGGTATGACCTCCGCAGCCAGCTCGGCAGCGGCGGGCAGGGGACAGTATACCGCGCAATCGAAAAGGAGACAGGCGTCCACTATGCCTGCAAGAGCATCCCCAAAATGTTGCCCAAGTTTTCCGGCACCACGCCCCACCACCTCCTCAAGATTCGCTCCGAGGTGGATACCATGATGCAGATGGGCGCCTCGCTGGACGTGGTGTTCCTGAAGGTGACCGTCGCTGGCTTCATTCACTCTGCTATGCGCCCCCCCGTCGCGCTGCCTGCCTGTACCGCCGAGATTGTGCAATCCTCATTGAATATAAGAACTCTCTGGAGTAATGACGGCAAACTGTCTGGATGTTGGCTTCGCAGGAAGTGTTCGAGGATGACGAGCACGTCCACATGATTATCGAGCTCTGCGAGGGCGGACACGTGGCACACGAGCTGGACGTCCCCGACCTCTCGGAAGACGAGATCGCTGGAATAATGCGATCGGTTCTCCGGTTCATCGCCCAGTGCGCTGCCAACGTGCGCCCCCCCCCCCCCCCCCCCCCCCCCCCCCTCTCTCCCTCTCTTCACGATGCCTGGCCCGACTCTCACACTACGCTTTGCTCCACATGATGGCCTCCCTCGCTATCATGCGGTTCTGTCACCCGCTGACTCGTCTGGCCTGGGCTTGCTGCAGGGAGTGGTGTACAGAGACTGCAAGCCCGGCAACTTCCTGTTCACGGAAACCTCGCCGTCCAACAGGCGCGTCAAGGCCACTGACCTCGGTCTGGCCACACGGTAGGCCTCTCGCCCTGCAGTTTGTAAGAGACGAACATGCACCATTATGCATGACAACTATCACAATGCCACTTGAGCAATGTCATGTGTTGTGCTGAGCAGGCATTGGCCCGAGGACATTCCTCTCACCTCCACCACCGGCACCACCATCTACATGGCTCCAGGTGTGAATCATCCCCTCTAGCCATGTAGACGTACCGCAGCATCTCTCACCTGCCATGCAACTACTGGCGAATCTCCGCCTGTGCTGATGTAATGCGCGGTTTGTATCGGATTCCCAGAGGTCATCCACAAGGCGTATGGCGCGGCGGCCGATGTGTACTCGGCGGGTGTCATGTGCTTCAAGCTGCTGACCGGAAGATACCCTTACTGGAGCAGCATGCGCTTCACGAAAAAGCCGACAAACAAGGAGGTACGTTACACGGGACAATTTCGATGGAATCGACTCCCAAGTGGCATGCTTGTCTATTACCAGCCGGCAAGCTCGGCAATCAGGTGTCTGATTACCATGTGTGCTTGCCATGGCAGATCTTCTCAAAGATCACCAAGGAGGACATCGACTTCAGCTTCAAGAGGGAGAATATCTCGGATGGCGCGAAGGAGTTTTTGCAGTACCTCCTGGAGAAGGACCCCAAGCAGCGGCCCGCCGCCGCCGACGCGCTGACTCACCCCTGGCTGAGCGAGGAGGTGCAATCCTCTGTGGATGGGTCGATGCCCGCGCTGGAGGGGACGCTGATCCAGCGCCTGCAACGTTTTGCCCTGATGGGGCGCTTCAAGAAGGTGGTGCTCACCATGGTGGCGGAGGAGCTCATGGCGGACGAGGACACGTGGCGGGAGATCCTGCAGGACTGCTCAGAGCTGGATGACATCTACCACGACATCGCTGGCAGCAAGGACGGTGACGTGGAGATGGCAGATGTTAAGGTGCAGATTCGCCCTGACACACATGCAAGTGAAGATCCTTAGGCGCTTCAGCTACCATTCATGCCCCCCCCCCCCCCCCCCCCCCCTCCTCCTGAATCATGTCATTCATGCTGACGTCATGATGCGGGAGATTGCCATTCTGCAGGCGTTCCTCGGCCGTGAGGGATACGATATCTCCGAGCCCGAGATCACCAAGCTGTTGTCACACATGGTGAGTGACACCCGCCTTCGCTCGAATGCCTTCATCATGGAGTAAAGTGAATGTCTTGCTGGAGAGTGTTGCCAGTCGGCATCCACGTGGAGACTTGACATTCGCCTGTCTCGCCGCGCCCAGGATGTGAACCGCGACGGCACCATGGGGTACCACGAGTTCATGACGTGTTTGATGGACTGGGACAAGCTCGCGACCCGCCACAAGCGCGTCTGGGACACGGCGCTCCGGAGCGTGTTCCGGCAGATTGACTTGGAAGACCAGGGGCAGGTCTCCGTGGAGGACGTCGCGGCGCGGCTCCGTACAATCCAAGACCTCCAGCCCCACGAGGGCATGGGCATGCTTCGCCACGTCGACCGGGACCGCGATGGTGTCGTGTCATGGAAGGACTTTTATGAGACGGTCATGCTCGTTGGTGCGGGAGGCTGCCGTGGCGCAATCTACTCCCCGCTGCATTTGTTTGACCGGCGAGTGATTGTGGACTGAAATTGTAGATACGCGGCATGCCGTAGGCGCGGCACTAACTGCCAATGTGGCTTCCACCGCGTAGCATGTAGGACGGTGGTGGACCCTGTTTTTTGTAGTCACGTCCTTTTGGATGAGACATTATCTTGTAAGATATATAGCAACAGACAAGCATGCATGTTTCGGCACAGCATGACGTAAGCAAGCGTGTTGCTGCAAGAAACCGACATGACACATCATCTTGCAGGCACACATATCATACTGTGCAGAAACCTGCAACAAACACAGTTTTCTTGATGATTCAACAAGATCAACACTCATTTCTCGCTGGCAATCTAAATGTAACAATTGGCTTATCAGTATAGGTACCAGGGTTGGGCTTCAATGAGAAGTGCAGTGCAGCTTTCAGTAGCTGAAGCCATGCATTAAGCTACTGCAGTGCAGCATGTACGAAATGCCGCAGTGCAGATGAAACCTAAACTTCAAAGCCAAATCACCTAGGATACGATCGTGAGAGGTAGGGACACTGCGCATCATGGGTATGGCAGCTGTTCCAACCGTCGCCAGTCACACAGCCGCACCATATCCCCCCCCCCCCCCCCCCCCCCCCAAAGAAAAATAAAAACATGCCGCTGTCGGAGGTGACATCCCACATACAGCCAACCCAAAACCTATCCACCACGCCTTCCGGACGCTTGAATCAGCTCAACCGCGGAGGTAATGGTGAGTGGAAGTGCTCGGAGCATCTTACAGTGGGAGCTGCGAGCCGGGCCCGAGCTGCGGGGGACTGTGGGCAGGAAGAGAGCGGAAACACCGCGCCCGGCGGGCCGGGAGACAGGCGCGCGCGAGCGCAGGCGCGCGGGACATGTGCCCGGCCGGTGCTAGGGTATCGGCCGCTGCTAGGGTATCAGGCAGATTCCAACAACGCTAGCGACACCGCCGCCACCACCAGCGGCCGCGACGGCACGACCAACGGCTCGGCCGCCGCCACCGAGACAGGCCGGGAGCAGCTTCATGGGGGAGGCGCGATAGTCCTCAGCGACGGCGGTATATGTAACATTACAATATTATCGCAGAAGTTCTGGTCCCTTGCATTACATGTATCGCCTGCACCATGCTACACCATGCACACGCTGTGTTATGCAACGCACTGCATGCTGCACTCAATGCTGCACTGCGGCTGCAGTTTGCAGGCGTCAGTGCAGCCTGCAGTACTGAACTGCAGGCTGCAGTACGAGCAATCCAACTGAAGCCCAACCCTGATATATGCCGTAACACTTAATTGGGTCCGCGGGTCAGAAAAAACAATTACTGTTTCACAGCATTCAGTTGAAAATCCGTTTGCTGGTGTTCGTGGTGCATTCTGATACATTTCCAGAAAAAAATGTTTTTTTTCACTATCCGCGATAGTATTATTATACCTCGATTCCAATGCGTATTCATATATAGTAGTGCCGTTTGAATACTGTGTAATGCCTATGAAATGCTATGATTTAAGGGGGGTCTATGTTAGTCAAGTAAGCGGGATTCGTCTTCGGAATTACACCATGGAGAAGACGGATGCAGATAGGGTTTCATTCATGTGAGGTTTCATATGAGGTTTCATTCATGTGAGTAGTTGTGCAATGGAGCAACCCTCGGAGCGAATACTTGGTGACACGTGCTAATCCCGGAATTGTAATCCTGGAATAGTGGCTCGGGCGCAGCACTATCTGCCACTGTGGCTTCCACCGCGTAGCGTGTAGCATAGAGGTGGTGGCCCCTGTTTTTGTAGTCACATCCTTGTGGATGAGGGATTATGCTGTAAGATTTATGACAGATAAGCATGAATCTCTCTGCACAGCGTGAAGCAAGAAAGCGTGTCCCTGCAAGGAACGGACATGTAGTTAGAATGTTGGACTCACACATGGCATGTTGCGCAGCGACATCCAATTGGCGATGCCTCCCTGATTCAACAAAATCAAATTCATCTCTTGCTGATAATCTTAATATAACACCAGTGTTTTATGAGTGTATATATACTGAAACATTTAATCGGGCTTGCGGGCTTTATGGGCGGGTCAGGGAAAAAATATAAATGTTGTGCAGCAACCGGTTGAGAATAGGTTTTTTCGTGGTGTATGCTGATACGTTTCCACATTAATATAGCTTGTCACTATTCGCGCAGTCTAGTATCTTTTTTTTGAACGATGATATACTGCGAATCCAAAGCGTATTCATATACAGTGCCATTATTGTTTCAGATACTGTGTAATGCCTCTTAAATGCTATGGTTTGAAGGGGGATCATGTGAGTCAAGTATGCAGGATTCGTCTTCGGAATTACACCATGGACAAGGCGGGTGCAGACAGGATGACGTATCATTCATGTGAGTACCAGATATTGTGGGATGGAGTAGCCCTCGGAGCGAATACTTAGTGATATGTGCAGACAATAATCCCGGCATAGTTGCCATTTGTGTTTTGAAGACGGAAAGAAGGGATGGGACCACACTGTAGAAATGCGTGGGTATGAGAAACTCTGCCACAGCGCAGCCCGGCGCGGCCAAGTGCTGCACTTCAAGTATACACCGTCGAAAGGGTCCCGCCTGCCATGCTGCAAGAGGAAAGCCTGTCTGTGCGGTCCGCACCTCTGATATGGCAGGCACCACCTCGGCAGGCGGTGGCGGTGGGGGGGGGGGGGGGGGGAGGGCAGCAGCCGGGAGTGCGAGCGCTCTTTGTGCGCTGGGATGCAGCGTCACTCGCCGTCTGCGTGTGCGCGGACAAGCCAGCGGACCTACGCATGCGTGGGCAAACGGCGCCCAGGCGTAGAATATCTTTCGTTAATGTCGCGATTCCGTCCAAGTTTGGCAATGCATGGGCAAATGCAGCGAGGGAGTGATTGGGGGACTAGGGGAGCGAGGGGCGGGGAAGGGGGGAGGGGGGGTTGCTAGGGTACAGCGGGGGCTATCTCAGCTCGGCGGTGACCATGCGCCTCCCGGGGCAGCTACTGCCTCTTCCTCCGCCGCGCGCTAGTTGGGGGGGGGGGGGGGAAGAGGAGCGTTCCTCCTCGGCGGGAAGCCCCCTTCCGCACCCTCTTCTCCAGTCGGTGCATTTGCTTCTTCCTCCCCTCCCCCACTCAGCCGGCGCTTCCGGCGGCGCTGCATTGGTGCTCTCATGAGGAGCGCTGTTCCCTCCGCCCGCCCTTGTGCCGCCAGTACGGGGGCCTTCGCATCGCCAGGGCTGAGATCCACCCCCCCGCTACGAGGCGTACGCGAGGTCCGTCGCGCTCCTCCTCATCTTGGCCCCTCCCTCTGCCTCCATCGACACCTGGATGGCAGCGCGGCTGATGTCGATGGGGTTGGTGCCGCGGCGCAGCTCCAGCATGCCGTACATGGTCTGCTGCACCGCCATCTGCATCGCCTCCTGGTCATTCATGGACAGCGCCTTGCTCAGCGCGCTGGTCCGCTCGGCAGCCGCCTTCCGGCGCACCGCGACGAGCTGGTCGGAGTAGGCCGGCCCATTGGGCTTGAGGCCCAGCATGCCCCAGGTGTCGATGTTGCGCCACAGCAGCTCCTGGAGCTGGGTCACCAGGCGCGCGCCGCCGCTGGCGGTCGCCCACGTGTCAAAGAGCGGCGCGATGAACGAGGACAGAAAGCCCACCTGGCTGCGCGCCACCTCCACAAACTCCTCCGACCGGTCCATCCCCATGCTGACCTTGATGTTGAGCTCCTTCTCGACGTCGCCCTGGTTGTAAAACTCCTCCTTGAGCCGGTCGGTGAACAGCACGTGGATCTTGAAGTTGCGTACGCAGTGACTCAGGTCCGCCGTCTTCATGGCAAAGCACAGCATCGTCTTCAGGCGCGCCTCCGGTTCATCGGGGATGCCGGCCTTGATGATGTCCATGTGGCGCGCCATGTTGGTGCCCAGTACGGTGCTCCTAATGAGCCCATACACGCGCTCCCTCGCCTCCGCCGGCAGCGGCTCCAGCACGCCGTGGCGCTCCAGCATCTCCACGCTCAGCTCCGCGTGCATCATCTCCGCCTGGCCATACTTGTCAATGATGGGGTCCTTCGTCTCCGTGAGGAAGTTGTTCGTGCGGCCCGGGTGCTTCAGGTCGTGCACGATGGCCGCAAGCAGCGCAGCCAACCGGACGTAGTTGTCCTTGCACAGCTCCTCTAGTGGGCCTGTATTTCATCAGGTCAACAGCCGCGGGGGTAAGCATCCGAAATGTGCGTGTATGCGTGTCTGTCTGCGCGCGCCGAGGCGCGAAGGGGGGGGGGGGGGGGGGGGGGGGCGATAGGTGCAAGGAGGGGATCCACGCACCTCCCGGCAATGTCTGCTGATACATGAGCTGCACTACATCCGCCACATGGACGGCGTTGTGGTATGCGTTGGTGTCCGGCATGGAGCTTTCCACCTCCTCCGCAAAAGACTCTAGCTTGCGAAAGTCCAGGCCAAGGTCCTTGGCCACGGGCGCCAGCGCGTTCAAAGCTATGTACTGCAGTGGCGCAGCCGTCATGGAGCTCATCTGGATGGAGTTGAACTGCGGGCCGCCATAAGCCAGCATTAATAGGACCCATGAGTCAGCCAGCACATGCAACCCACATCTCCCTCCACTGCACATTCGTAAAGCCAGGCGCCTCTCATTGGATGTCATGAAGGTCATGAAGGAAAAAACCTTGACATGGCTGAAAAAGGGCTAAAAACATGTGACGCCAGCGATAGCTGCTCTCGTGGGGAAGGGGTTGCGCTGGTCACCGCACCTTTCCGGGGGGCATGCCGACGGTCCCTGTCACCGGCATCGGGACCTTTTCCCACCAGTCGGCGTAGCCCGGGGTGGTCTCCAGCGTCCGCCGGCTGGGGCTCTTCGCCACCAGCCTGCCGGCCGTCGCATTCTCGCTGGAGGAGGCGCCCAGAGTCCCGGCCTCTTTCGCCTGCTTCGCGTCCGACTCCAGCTGCTTAGACAGCGTCGGCGTTAGCTTCCTAGAGGAGTCCTTCCTGGTTGGCGCCGCCGGCTGCACCGGGGTTGCCGCGGCCTGCTGCTCCTCGGCGGCGGTGGAGGGGGGAGCGGGGTCCGCCGTTTTAATGGCTTTATCTCCGCGCGATACCGGCCGCGACGCACTGCTGCCCTCCCCCAACGCGCCGGGCGGAGACTTGACCAACGTCACCGGATCGATGATGTCGGAGACACGGCAGCGGCAGAGCCGCGTCATGCTGGCGAGGCTGCTATACTGCCTGGGCGCGGCGTCAGGCTACTTGGGGGAGCCCGCGGCGTGTACCCGCTCAGGAGCGCTGCCGCTGCTAGTACAGAGAAGTGGTAGTTTGCGCCTGCACTGCGGCAGGCGGCATGCCGAGACTGCCCGACTCGCCCGCCCGCAACTCCTCCCGCTGCCTGCGCAGCAGCTGGACTACCCACTCGCGCCTATGCGCCAGCCTGTCTCTGATGTCCCTCCGGTTCAGGGTGCGAACTGCCCGGTGCTTCAGGCGCTGAGCTGCATGGTGCGGCGGCGGGTTCGCACGTGAGGCAGCATGTGGTGGCGCAAGAAGTTTGTGCGCCCTATCCTTCCTCATCCGCTGGATGTGGGTTTTATTCACGTTTCAGCATGCAGCGGACATGCGGACATGCGGTGCAATCTTTACAACTCGCATATATTTTTCCATCGATAATGATATAAAGTACTGAATTGCAGAATTGCATCAGATATATTGAATACTATAACTATTGCATCAGCAGCGTACTGGCGTACCTGGTACAGGTAGTAGCACCGTAGCACTGTAGCAGTAGTAGTCGCGAGTACCAGGAGTACGGCAGGTAGTACAGGGACATGTATCTACTGTATTTAACTACATGCTGGACCGGTATCCATATCGTCCGCCAAATAACGTTTTTATTCATCATGCACCGCCCCCGGCCGGGACAGGCGGACTGGAGCACACGTGCAACCCTTACAGTGTCTATACGTGTAAGGATACTGCGGAAAACGCACCAGGCACTGGGTACCCACATGGGGATTTGTGTGGTACATATCCTTACACCCCCCCCCCCCCCCCCCCCATAGGATGGAGGACCTTCTCCAGCAATGTTTCGGCTTGTATTCGGTGGCGATCCGCATTGGCCGGTATATCCTTACAGATGGTGCTTCTACGCATTAGGTCCGGGTTCGATCCCGCGGAGATATATAATATGATATGATGTGACAGCCCTTATGTGAAAGCCCTTATGTAATCAATATGATATGACATATGATATAATATGAGGTATCCCGGGGTGCGATACTTTACGGCTTGCTTCAGCACCCGCGGCTACATGGCCTGATCCCTTTTTTCCAGATGTTGTACGATCGCCCTAGCGACCTGTACTACTACGCGACGGATGATCCCGGTACTTTGCGCGCCACCCTACAGTCTCGTACGGGTGTACGCCAGGGTGATGTCCTGGCCCCGCTATACTTCTGCCTCGCTATCGCGGGCCCAGTACAAGCGGTTGTGGCTCGTACCGCCGCTGATACTTTTTGCCAGAGTTTTGCGGATGATTGCGGCGCGGCCACTGCCGCGGCCCACGTTCCGCGCGTTTTCGACGAGTACTGCACGGAGCTTTCCAAAGTCGGACTGGTGGTACAGGACAGTAAGACGCGGTACGTTCGTCACCCCGGCGACAGCGAGTCCGAGTTGCGGACAGTACGGGAGAAGTTGGCCCCGGGAGGATTTCGGACCCCGGCCGATGATCCTGTCCAGGATGGCGCCGTGTACCTGGGTGCTCCTATTAGCCATTACCCCGAGTGGATGACCGGCGCGTTGGGGCGGCGCCGGGAGGCCCACGCCACACTGTTGGAGCGCATCGCCTCCTTTGGCACGTCGGGATACGGCTGCCACCATGGGGCCATGCGGTTGCTGGTCGTATGCGCGGTGCGGCAGACTGGCTTCCTCAGCCGCATGATGCCGTCGTCGGAGCTGGACCCTTTCTTGGAGGCCGTGGACGCCGCCAACATTTCGGCGGCGTTTTCGCTGCTTGGCCTGGACGCTTGCGACCAGTCTACACCGCGCATGGAGGCTGCAATTGTTCAGATGAGTATGCCCGCGGATTTTGGCGGTCTGAATCTGGCCTTGCTGCAGTCCGAGGCCCCTGCGGCGTTTTATTCCGCGCAATCGGTTGTCCTGCCAAAGCTGGTACGGGAGTACGGGCCCGCCCTTGGCCCCTTTTATACGAGGCGGTCCGCGCCGAGGTGTCGTCCGTGGCTACGAGTGCTTTGCCATGGGCGCGTGAGACGCGCCGCGTGTACGAGACTGTACGGGCCCTAACCACGTTACCGCAAGAAGATGTGCGGCGCGCACGCGCGGCGTATGGGCACGCCCACGAGATCTTCGAGTTACTTACGGTCAGTAATGCTACGACCACCGCTGCATCGGATCCAGCAGCTGGTACTACGACCCGTACGGGTACGAGCACTAGCGGAGGATTGCGCGTCACCACATCTCCTTTTACGCACGGCCACTCCTCTTGGAGTTGGTACTGGTGAGGCCGCCTCTGCTGCCCAGCAATTGCTTCCTATCGGTGGTACGAGTACTGCCAATACCGTTACTACATGCGCTTTTGTAGCTCTGAAGATACCGTCGCCGGGCGAATTAGTGGCACACCCTCCGTCAGCAGCCACTGTTTCCCTCCCAGAATCGCTGCCAGGTTCTACTGCTCCGCCCTCGGGTACGGGTTCGGGTGCGACCTCCGATGATCAACCCACGACCATGGTTGTCCAACGCCACCTCAGCCGTGCGATTCGCTTGCGTGACTTCGTGGCCCTCGATCTCAGCTTCCAACGAACTGGTGCAGCGGCCTCGCGACTTGATACCCTGCGCCTGTACAGCGCGTGCGGGCCGGGCTCCCTATCGCTTTTCCAGTCGGATCACGAGTCCGCCCACAAGATTCCCCATGCTGCTTATGCGGCCGCCGCTGCGCGGGTACTGGGCCTTTGCCCGCGCGGAGGTTCCGCGCTTGTCACTTGCCCTGGCCCAACGTGTGGTATTGATCCCTTATGGCTTCGCTCTACGGATGGCTCGAACCGGAGCGCTACGGATTTCATCGTGGATCATCTACCCATATGCCCCGTAGCGAACTACAAGCACCGCATGCATACCGCTTTGAAGAATCTGTGGGCATCTGTGGCAATTGATGCGGGGGCGGTGCTTGACCGGGACCGCTCGGGAGCCGGCGACTTGACCCTTGAGACGAGTGGGCTGCGCCCAGCGGACCGCTCGCGGCCGTCGGACCTGACGCTGGCGGGGTGGGGAGGGGCAGCGTGCGATTACATGATCGACTTCGCGTGCGTGTCCTCCACGACCCCCACTTGGAGCAACGACCCCCGCTGGTGCATCCCGGGAATCGCGGCGACCGAGGCGGAGCATGCTAAGTTGGCAGCGGACCGGGCGTCTTCCGCCCCAGTGCAGGGTGTTCACCGGTACTACCCTTTTGTGGTTGAGGACCGCGGCCGACTCGGGAAGTCCGCTTTGACTGTGGTCTACATCTTCGCGGTGCTGTTGGCTGTGCGCAACTTCCCTGGCGGTCCTTCCGCCCCGACCTCTTGCTTTCTTCGTGGTCAATCCGTTCAGGTACTTCGAAACTTTGTCGCCGGCCAACCTGCTGAGTTCCGCCGTCACCTGTCGCGCACACGGCGGGGGCTGTTGCAGCGGGTCTCGGCTTGCGTGCATGGTACCCTGGGCGGCATTCTCTCTGCCGGTGTGCAGATGGCCAAGTATGATGCGTGTGCTCGTGCCCACTCTGCGTCTTCTCATGTTACTGCTTCCACCCCGCAGTCGATGTAGAGGACCTTTCTGATTGCCTTTTATTTTGGTGATTTCCGATATCGCCTTCTGCTGCTAGCTCATGTAATTATATAATATATTTTAATATGATATGATATCCCGCATGGTTGACGACCCGGCCAATGCGGATCGCCACCGAATCCAAGCCGAAACGCTGCTGGAGGAGGTCCTGAGGTGCTGGGGAAGGGGGGGGGGGGGGGGTGGAGTGTACCACACAAATCCCCATGTGGGTACCCAGTGCCTGGTGCGTTTTGCGTGGTATCCTTACACTACGGCGGCCGTTTACGCATCGATCCCGTACGGTAGTTTCGGAAATAAGCCATGGGTACCCGTAGGCGACGCTCCATTATGGTCATTAAGCACAACTCATTAAGCACAGCTCGGGCTTCTCATGCACAACCTGTATGTGTGTTTATACCATAACTCAATAGCAGGGCAACACTATGTAGGCAGCTTGGAGTCGTCGGGCGTGTGTGTGTGTGTGTGGGGGGGGGGGGGGGGGGGTGCCTTTATCCGGAAGTAGCGCTAACTTCCGTCCTTGTGTCCCGGTGATGTACGATACAGAGGTAGCCAAGAATGATGTTCCCCCCCCCGCCCTATATCATCGTGCATTGGTGATACAGTGAGGTTGTACCTGCGGGGCAGAGCAACAACCTCAGTAATCATAATCAACGATCATAACGCATCATTTTCGACCGCAGATAAGAGTTAAATCGACTCATGTTTGTCGTTTTCACAAACCGCATTTTCTTTGCTAGCGCTGCCGCGGCAGCGGGGCGCCAAAGCGCAGCATGGTACGTAGCAACGCGCATCAGGGTACGAAGCAGGCGTTTCACATGGTAATAGGAAGTTGCGTATATACCCGGAACGTGCTGCGTTATGTAATTCTGACCTATGACATGCGTTACGATTCCCACTAAATGGGGTAAGAGAGGCGGCATTATGGGGCTGGGGGGGGGGGGGGAGGAGGGGCTCACTTTATGTCATAGGGGTCGAGCCCCATTTCATACGCTTGCTTCTAGGCCGGCTCAGGCTCCAGTGTGTCAGTTCCTCGACAATGCTTGTCCAACGCCTCTGCGCAGGCCGCCCAGTTGGCGGGGGCGGCTGGGGTGCCTGGATGCACGAATGCGGCGCCCCTGCAGCCCGGTCCCGTGCCAGCCCCATTTCATACGCTTGCTTCTAGGCCGGCTCAGGTTCCAGTGTGTCAGTTCCTCGACAATGCTTGTCCAACGCCTCTGCGCAGGCCGCCCAGTTGGCGGGGGCGGCTGGGGTGCCTGGATGCACGGATGCGGCGCCCCTGCAGCCCGGTCCCGTGCCCGCACATAATCACCGCATAATCACAGCATGATAACAATCAACACAATCACCGCATCGTATGCGCCAGCGGCCTCCCACTGTCCCACAGAGCATGGCCGCGACATAGGCAGCCTAGGGAAGTCTAGGGCGAACCGCGGGTAACAAGGCGTCAATGGCGCCTTGAGACAACCTGTGAGTGAAATTATCGCTCATCTGCTATGTCATCAGGTATAGCGGTTGTGTGTCTGGCTCAGCTAGCTCCTCCGAGTCGCCGTCGTCATAAATCACCTGCGTCACCAGCTCCCTATCCGCCGGGTCGGTGTCCTCGTTGTCCCATCTCCAACTAGCGACATGGATGTTGGATGATACACACGGCTGGCTATCACTGGGCGGCGGTGGGCCTATGGGAGGTGTAACGGGACGTCAGGGAGGGCACCTGGGGATGGGGGGACCTGGCCGCTGGGAAAGCTCCCCCGCGTCCCGAACGTCTTGGTCATGACAGCGCCCACGTAATGAAGGTCGGAATTCATCTCATGCGCTGCCATGCTTGCTGCCAGGCCACCGTGAGACGACGCCGAACGCCCCTCCCCGAAGCTGATTGCGGGGCTCGCTGATTCGTTTCGGGGAGACGAGAGCGGCGGAGAGGGCAGCGGGTGCGATGGCGGCGGCGACGGTATCGATGCACTCGGCTCGCCCCGCGTTTCGGTATGATCCCGTCCGGACGGATCAGAGGGGTGACGGCCGTACAGTGCAGCAGCTGCCGCAAGCATGGGCGCCATCACCACCACCGGCTGCGACAGGCGCGGCGGTGGGTGGAGGCGGGTCGGCGCACGCCCATCTGTGCGTGTCGTAGAACTGATGAGTCCTCATGAAGCCGGCGCCACACGAGCGGCGGCGGATTCTCTTGGTCACCGGTTCTGGAATACGGCGCTTGGAGTTGCGACGCCCCATGACACACCACTATTCGGCGCCGGCGGCTCGCAGCGGCGGGGTTGGTAGGGGCTAGTGACTGGCGCTCACGCTGCTACGATGCATGGTAATAAAGTGGCAGCGCGATTGAAACTTAGCCGGCTTGAGACCTACGGTACCGTTGGCCGTTGCGTCGTCACGGAGCTTGTGAGGCGTTATAGTAAAGTGTGGCGAAATCCAGAGCGACTACGGGTACACCCGCGAGTGCGCGATAAGGGTCCAATGTACTGTGGGGATGGCATAATATGCTATTGGTATAGTATACTACGGAACGCGGGCGAGTCGGGCACGTCATTGCGACTGCTTAGTTCAGCAAAAAGTGGCAACTACACGGTATATACGGCGATTACACGAAAAATCGCATGGGAAAATCGCGATTACGTGCCATTTCGGTATGATTACGAGACAATCCGGGAGGCTAGTGCGGGAGTTTTGCTGAATGGAGCGGAGCAGTATGGAGACACATGTAGCGCGCCTAAGAGCTCTTGCGACCACCGCGTCTTTTGCGCCTTCTTCACCTCTAAGGCTGTTTGGGCCTTGCGGAAGCAGTGCAGAACCATCTCGCCAAGAAGAGCCTTCCCTTGCTCGCCGATCATGGCGGCGCCCGTCTCCACCGCCATCAAACCGAAGCGGGCCGCGCCACACGCACGGCGCTCCGCCGTTGCAGTAATGCATGGCTAGCACGCGTGCTGTCACTTACAACATCGCACTCCATTCCCATGAACTTCTCTTTCTCCGCCTTGAGCGCGACCTTGCATGGGGCCGCCCGTTGCACTAGTCTACCGGACCACCTTGTAATCAACATGTAATACCATGCAATTACCCCGTAATCTTACTATTCTAATGACATCACTAACATGTAGTCGTTCCGTCGTGACCTAATCGTAATAAACTCCATTAGGGGCATATCACACGTCATCGCGGTGGGCTATTTTGCTTTTGGCTCTATCTAGAAGTCCGACAATCTCGCGTCTTGATTATGTATGTATATCGTTGCGCGCGATAGCGCGCGGCAGTGGGTGGCGAGCCGCGCAGTGGGCGGAATAAAATATTTACATTTGGCTTCGGCCGGGACCGCGATCGGTCGTGCCTGCTCGCGGGTGGCAGGAGCGGCTACAATTACTACCATGGCGGCATGGCGGCTGCCCGCCCGCGTGATGCCTAACGGCCCACCGCCCGCCCTGGCCCCAGCACCGCCCCGGCCTCGGGCCGGCACTTCAACCGCCGACTTGGCGGGCTGCTTGGCCTTCTTGGCCGGGCGCTCCGGGCGGGCTACTGCCCTCGTCGACGTTGTCGCCGGTGATGGCTTGCGTGGCGGCCGGGTTCTTGATCGCGTTGGTGCCATGATGCCGCCCGCCTTCTTCTGATGCTGCCTCAGCACGCCCACCACGCCGTTGAGCTATGGCGACGCAGCGGTGCTCGCTAGCAACAGCGCCACGATCCGGTTCACCGCGGCCGGTTTTAGGGTTTTCAGGGTTTCCAAAACCCAAAACCCGTAGCCGACGAGCGTTGAACACTCAATACGACCGGCATACACCAAACGTCGGGACTGTTCGCGGTTGTGGTTGTGTAATCTAACAATTGCGAAAACATACGCGACTCACATGCGGCTTCCGAGTGCGGCGTCACCTGGCAGACCTCCTCATTGCCCTTGAATACCACGTTAGGAGGGGGGCACCTTCCGGATTTGTATTATCTCCCGCGAGCTCACTTTGTTGCCAGACCTATCTCTACAAGGTCGAGGGCCTTTGCGATTCGATCCTGGCTCGGCAATGGTCCCATCTTCCTACCTTGGGCGTCCTTGCCCCCATCCCGGAAGTAGTGCCGAGCGAGGTAGTTCCTCACGTTCGCCTGCTTCCTGGGTAGCACAAGATCCGCAGTGAGCACAACCCACAAGGATGGTCGCAATGGGGTTGGGAGGAAGGGGAGCGGGGTGTACTCTCGGAATGCGGCAATGACGGTCTCCTTGGCGTAGCAGTGGTTTTCAGCTGTGTAGCCGGCACGGGAGTTGAAGGTAGCGTAGCAGATCGGCTCGGTGTACGGGGGCGCGGCGATGTGAAACCTCGGTGTCTTATTCAAAGGGTAAGAGATTCCCGTCTGAGTGCCACGCAGCCAGCATTCGTGAAAGAGAGCCGACAGAAGCGCCGTGTCCTCATCAGCCGCATGAGCAACAACAACAAACGCAGCACCGGGCGGTCAACGCCGGTGCAAGCACTGTGAGATTCATATGTGACATACGGGTGACGAAGCACTACTACTAGCGACTATTATTTATCCGTGAAGGCTGCTGCTGGTGGCGGCACGTCCATCCAGTTACGTGCGAGTACATCCGGCGTTATTGCCGGCGGGCGATAAATCCTTTTTGTCATCATTCTGGTAGTACTAGCCCGGTGAATTGTTACATGGCACTGACGTATAAGGTACAAGGTTGTCCGTGTGGTACCGGGTAGTACGCGATATATTTATTACGCCGGTACCGGGTATCTAGTACGAACCCGGGCGCGATGACGAGTGGTCCTGTGGATAACTACGACTATTAGTACATGGGAGCGCAAATCGCAGCCGTACTATTCGGCCAAAGTGGGGAATTTTGTGTACATTATAGCTAGTACTGCTGAACGGGCCTGCCAGCCGTCCGATCAAAGGTCATCAGATGAGCGGTTTGGCTGCCATGTTTTGCCAAAGAGTGCTCACGTTACATAAATATTCGCGAGGGGGAGGGCGGGGGCAGGCAGCGGTTTGCCGAAGAATGTTTGAATTCCAATATTCGCGACAGCTGCCATCGGGAATGTGGCCCCGGGGGGGGGGGGGGGGGGGGGGGGAGGCGGGCGGGCGTGGTCCCCCCGCCGCCCCCCCCCCCCCCCCCCCCCCCCCGCCCCCCCCCCCCCCCCCCCCGCCGCTCCCGCCGGGGGAGTGAGGGGAGGGGGGTAAGAGGGCGGGGGCTACTGCTTGTTCTTGTTCTTGCGTGCCCGGGGGACCCTCCGCTTCGACGATCTCGCTGCCTCCGCCTCCGCCTCCGCCTCCGCCTCCGCCTCCGCCTCCGCCTCCGCCTCCGCCTCCGCCTGCGCCTCCGACTCCGCGACCGTCAGTTTCTTACCTCGGCGTTTCTTCACTGGCCTCTTCCGCTTCTTGTCATCCGTCAGTGTCTTCACCACCCCGGGAGGCTGTGCCGTCGACGACGCCGCCATGAGCTTCCTTACCTTCGCGTCGGGACGCCCCCTGTGCCCAGACACCCACAACAAGCCACAATCGTTTCGCCTTTAAGCGGCTGAGGATGCGGCCTCCTCGGCCTCCACGAGTTGCGCCGCTGGCACTGTGGAAGCCTTTGGCGTTGAGGTGGGCCTTACGGCGCTCCCGGACGAACCTGCGCGCGGCACAAGTTAGCCACGAGTGGGTGCGCGCTAATGTGGAGGATGGAGTGTTTTGTTGCGCGCCCACCTTGTCACGCGTTTCCTCATGTCTTTCTCGTCCTCCTCGATGCCGGCGGCGCGGACACGCGAGACAACAAGGCTCGCCGCCCACTTTTGCCCGGGGGGGCGAGGTCGGCCATGGCGCTGTGAGCGGTGAAGGGGGGGGGGGGGGGGGGGGCGGCCGAGGTGGAGAAACTAACACCCAGTCGACGACCGCCTTCCGCAGCAGTCAACGACACATCGGAGGCGAGGAGCAGCGCGCCACTACTATTTATATGCACGTATTGTCAAGAGCTAGTCGGTGCGGCATTGTGTCGGTCTAATTTCGCAATGTTTATTGTTGAAGTAGCACGGCGTAATGGATACGGCGAGTGAATCCGGGATAATGTGTGCGGTAGGGCGCGCATATATGTGCGCGACGAATGTGCGCGCGCAGCGTTGTGCGGCGGTGTGCGGCGGTGTGCGGCGGTGTGCACCGATGTTAATATAGTGTGAATATTATATCGGCCGTAGACGATCAGGTCTGGCAGCACCGCCCGTGCTTGTAAATAAGCGACAATGGATCTAGTCTCCCGCTAGTCTGTGCACCGCCAGTGCACTCCGCAAGCCTCGCCTCCATCCGCGTCGGAACCGGTAGTAAGTGTTGTTGTGTGCGCACATCGTGACAACATTACACGGTGGCAATTGCAATTATTAGCGGTGGATAATGTGAAGGCGTTTTCGAAATCGACAGAGAATGAGGCGGTGCTGGCGGAGTGCATTAATTGGCGGTGCACAGAATAGCGTGTTGCTGGGTTTTGGCTGCATCGGACGCCGTATTCCCACCCATCCGGCACGGAATGTCCGATTTTCACACATTTGTGTGTTCATTAATAAAGTGTGAATATTACGCGTCTTTTACGCCGGGTGGATGGGCATCCGGCGTCCGATGCACCCCAATTATTTGCAGCACGCTACTCTACGCACCCCCAACGCACTCCGCAAGCCTCGCCTCAATCCGCGTCGGAACCGGTAGTAAGTGTTGTTGTGTGCGCACATCGTGACAACATTACACGGTGGCAATTGCAATTATTAGCGGTGGATAATGCGAAGGCGTTTTCGAAATCGACGGAGAATGAGGCGGTGCTGGCGGAGTGCATTGGCGGTGCATAGAATAGCGTGTTGCTGGGGTTTTCGCTTCATCGGACGCCGTATTCCCACCCATCCGGCACGGAATGTCCGGTTTTCACACATTTGCGTGTTAATATAGTGTGAATATTACGCGTCTTTTACGCCGGGTGGATGGGCATCCGGCGTCCGATGCACCCTGAATCTCACCAACACGCTACTCTACGTACCCCCAACGCACTCCGCCAGCCCCGCCTCTTTCCGCGCAGGTCCTACGTTCCATTGTATGTATATACATATGTACATGTACTGCTCCGAAACCAGCCCAAACTTAATGAGTGCACAAGTGTAAATGGGGGGGGGGGGGGGGGGGGGGGGGTGGCGGCGGGGCATCCACTCACACATACCCCGGCGATGCATGACAGATATTACATGCCGTGGCGGGTCGGCGGGCCGACCCGGCGGGCCGACCCGGCGGGCCGACCCGGCGGGCCGACCCGGCGGGGGGGGGGGGGGGGGGGGGGGGGGCGTCTATTCAACTACACGTGCGACAGTGTCGTTTCGTGGAACAGTATATGTGCCCGGCCTCATTTATACCGCCCCCTACCTGCGCTGCAGGGTCCACCCCTACGAATTACTTAGCACAAACCGCCATTACTTAATAGGAACCTAGCACAGCCAGGCTTATATGCCCGCTTTGCCGATCAACTTCTACGCACTTTCCGTCCCTCAACCGCCGGACATGGGGGTTAAGCCGCCAGCCTCGGCAGTTGCTTAGCCAGACTTGGCATCCCGTACCGTGTCCATGGCTTCGCAGCTGTGCCGCCGGCACACGCCGAGTCCGGCGCTTGCTGCCGCGGGGTTGCGCACGCATGCACGCACGGTAATACGCCGCCGACGCCGCCACGCTTACTTCCACCACCTTCGCCAGCCGCAGCTTCGCACGCCTTTCCGCCGACATACAAAACGCACAAATCCCCCCCCCCCCCCCCCGTCCCCGCGTCATGTATATTATATTCGAGGCGACTATGCGGGGCGCAGCACACGCCGCGGCGTGGGTCGGCAGAGCGGCAGGCGGCGGGAGCCCTAATGGCCGGGCAGTATCCACACCCACACAGGCACCGCCGCTCACCTCCGACGCGGATGAACCGCCTCCCAAAGGAAACATGCCGGTTGGTGGTAAGCCCAGCAGGCGTGGGGTGCCGGCGCCGGTACTGGTGCGACGGAGCTGTCGCGTCAGGAACCGCACCGCATGTGGAGCAACACATGGCGGTGCCGGCCCCACATATGTCTAGGGCCACCTCCTCACAACACCCCGCCACGACGGCGTCGGCCACCGCCGACGGCGCCGTTGCGGGGGGGGACGCCCTGCCACGCGACGATGATGCGCCTGGTGCGCCGCGTCAGGAGGCGGAGGAGGCCGTGGTCGAGGCGACTGATCGGGCTGAGGGGGTTGTCGAGGCGAGCGAGGCTGCGCTCGCGCCACCCGCCCCGCAGCCACTTGCGGGACATGCCGACTTGCTCGTCGCCATGTTGACCGGAGCACTACGAGCAGTGGCGGGAGGCGGCCACATGCACTATCATGTGCGTGTCCTGGCCGGACGCCCGTCATGCGTGGACTGCGGCCAACGGACGGACTGGGAGTGTTGCTGCGACGGCACCCCGGCTTTGTGCGGCCCCAAGTACCCATGCATGGCGACCCATCAGCGGGCAGTCCCCTGCCCGACCACGGCCACGGTGAGGGCGGAGTTCCGCCATGTCAGGGACGCGTTCCACGACGCGACTCGCGCCGCCGTGTGTGAGGCTTCCGAGAAGGCACGCGCGGCTGGTAGGGTGCGCAGGGTGAGGCGGCGGACGGCCCAGGAGCTGAAGGAGAGCGAGACATGCCGTCAGTGAGGTCGGGCGCAATGTCATTGGGTGGGGCACACGGACGTGTAACACTTGCACTTTGCGCGTACTGCTGGGTTACATCCAAGCGGTGTCACACTATGCAACCGGAAAGGCTGCGTTGCTACTGCAAACGATGCTACGCCTCACTCGGTAGCAACCGCTGCCCCGCCTATCCCACAGCCGCTGACCCCCCCCCCCCCCCCCCCCCCCCCCCTCGCGCACCGTCCTGCGACCTCGCGTGGATCCACGCCACCAGCAGCTTGCACTTGCACTTTGCGCGACCTGCTGGGTTACATCCAGGCTGCGTCACACTATGCAACCGGAAAGGCTGCGTTGCTACTAACTGCAAACGATGCGACGCCTCACTCTGTAGCAACCGCTGCCGCGCCTATCCCACAGCCGCTGTCCCCCCCCCCCCCCCCCCCCCCCCCCCCGCGCGGGATCCCCGCGATCAGCAGCTTGCACTTGCACTTTGCGCGTACTGCTGGGTTACATCCAGGCGGCGTCACACCGGAAAGGCTGCAGTTGCTACTGCAAACGATGCTACGCCTCACTCGGTAGCAACCGCTGCCCCGCCCATCCCACTCGGGATGCTGAGAGCAGCTAAAGGGCACCGGGGGCGGGGCAAGAGGGAGCATGGCCAATGATTGTGGAAGAGCGGGGACCCGCTTGCATGCCATCGTATTATATCTTGCACAATATCTATTGCTGCACTCATATCTCACATCACTAGCTTTGCTATAGTGATTCCCCCCCCCCCCCCCCCCGCACCGCGTACGCACAAGCCTGGGTATACGCATCAACTGCCCGCCGGGATGAGAAACTGGTATTGGTAGTGTGTCTGTGGGGTGGAGGGGGGGCAAAAGAGCTGCCAATTGCTGCCAAGCTGGTGCGTTACATTGGGGCAGGCGCTGGGCGGACAATTGGGGCTCGCTTCAGAGCATTGTCTAGTGCCTATGCGGCTGCGCCGCCTCCGCCGCATGCAGACTCTCCGGGCTCACCAGCACCGCCACCTCAGTCATGCGGCCCTGCATCCCGCAGCCCGCCGCCGCCAGCCAGATCAGAGGTATCCAGAAGCCAGTGCTGGGGTTGTTGCGGCATGACCGCATAGTTTTCAGCGGCTGCCGTCCACAGCTTGTAATGCATCCCTTTCCGCCGATTCCGCTGTATGCGTTGTCTTGGCGCCGCGCTGCCCCGGCCGCCGCGCCTTGGCGCCGCGCTGCCCCGGCCGCCGCGCCTTGGCGCCGCGCTGCCCCGGCCGCCGCGCCTTGGCGCCGCGCTGCCCCGGCCGCCGCGCCTTGGCGCCGCGCTCCCCCGGCCGCCGCGCCTTGGCGCCGCGCTGCCCCGGCCGCCGCGCCTTGGCGCCGCGCTCCCCCGGCCGCCGCGCCTTGGCGCCGCGCTGCCCCGGCCGCCGCGCCTTGGCGCCGCGCTGGGTATCGAGTCATCCCCTCCCTAGTGAGCGCGTCCACCTGCGCCTTGCGCTCGGGGCCGTCCTCCTCCGTCACCACATTCTGCAACCCCCACCGCGTGACGAACCACGCAGCTCCTTGCATGCGCTTGTACATGTGCCCAAGCACCGCCTGGGGACGCGAAGCTCCTTCTCGGTCATGATCGCCTTCACCCGGGCCTCCTCGAGCAGCGGACCGGCGTTAAGAATGGAAAACGTTTCCATGTGGTGCAAGCAGTCCTCCATGACCCAGCCGGACTTCACCGTCACCTTGCCTGACCCTGCAGTCATGGAGGGGAATGCCGTCACGCCCACGCCCACGCCCACGCCCACGCCCGGGGGGGGGGGGGGGGGGGGGGGGGGTTACCTTTCGATTCTTGGACACTGCAAACGAAGGGCGCAACTCGCGTCCAAAGTTGCTGGGTATCGGGACTAAAGCCTGGCGCCGGTCTTCCTGCTTCATAGCTCGGAATCCAATGTGGCCCTGCACGGTGACAAATTCCTCCAGAAGTCCCTTCCCAAGCCAAAAAAAAACAGGCGGAACGGCGCGAGGGGGAAGAGGTTGACCATGTTGACATAGCCCAGGACCACATGCACATGGCACACGCCATGGCAGCCAGTGTTCTGCTTGGCCTCCGCCAGCCGGGTTGTGTTGAACGCACGCCGGGCAAGGTGCGTGATTCACTGGACAAGTCATCGCCTTCATGGACGGTTACCAAGCGAGCCTCCCCGTCCGCATCCACAGGGGGGTGCTCCTGGGCAGCCGCCATAGCCTCCACAACCTGCCACGCCGACCGGGCGGGTGCGTGTGATTCCATACAACCGCAGTTGAGTGGTGCCACCAGCACGCAGGCCGGGCCCACTCACCTCTGAACGCAGAAGGCCCACAATGTCCCCGTCCTCGAAAACAGCGCGCCACTGGGTCGCCTCGCCGTAGTCCTCCAACACCCACTCGGTAACGACGCCGGTTATCACGCCGTAGTGCCATACTCCCCGGAACTTCTTAGCGATGACCTTCATGTAGAAGTCGCCGGGATCGCCTTTCCATATCACGCCCTCATCGCGGGTTCCACGCCCGCCGGCGGCCACGCAGGCGCGTCGATGTCCATACCGTCTTCGCCAACGGGGTCCTCCCCCACGCCCATCACATCGTCCACCTTCGAGCCGCCGTCGTCCGAGACCGGCGCCGGCGGGCCGTTTCCGACGGCTGCAGCTACTCCTGCTGCCGCCCCTGTTGTTGCTGCTGCTGCTGCTGCCGCCCCTGCTGCTGCTGCTTGTGATAAGGCGGCCTTGCGGCGCAACTTAGCCGCACGCTTCAACGAGTGGCTACAGTTCGGGAATTTTAGGAAGTGCCGCTCTCGCGCCATCTTATCACATGTGCCCGTCACGTTGCCCCGGCAGTGCTTGCATGAGTACACGCCATCCTTCGACACACTCGCTATCCATCCCTTTGCCGGCATGCCTGCTGCCGCGCGCGGGGGGCGGGGGGGGGGGGGGGTTGAGAGTTGGGGTGGATGTAACCCACCACCGGCAGGCAACACAGATGAGAGTGCGCGGCTGTCCGCGCTTGATTCAACGGTGAGCGGCGGTGACCGTGAGGCGACCCCGTACTTCATGCGCGTGCTGGGGCGTTACACAATCATCAGCAGTTACGGCGGCTGCATTAAAACGCGCACCTACGAACACCACCTACCGCCTACCACCTACCGTACCACCTACATCCGCCCACACCTCCGCCCGTCGTGCCGCACATCGCCGCACACCGCGGGGTCAGCGGTCAGCGATGTGCGGTCAGCGATGTGCGGCGATGTGCAATGAGTGCGTACATCCGCCTGTACTTAGCCCGGGTGCTCCGCTTCGGCGGGCGACACGCGAGCCCGCGTGCGCATATCAATTTGATGAAATTATGGAAACGAGAAATTCATATAGTACTTTACAGGTCGCGCGCGATAGTCGTCGCTACTGGGTATGAAATCCACGTCCCTCGTCCGTCCCGTATCGTCCCCGTATGTCGTCGTTCGTCACCAGTAGGGCACATTTACGTCACATCTGAATCTCACAGTGAAGTCAATTCTCTACGCAATCATGTCAGCCACCCGCCGACTCGTTGTACCTTTCAAGCGAGACAACAACCCCCGGCTCATGGGAATATGGCATGGACCGTCGACGGAGGCGTTCTTGACGCCGGTGCCCATGTCATATCCCGCACGCGGGGGGGGGGGGGGGGGGGGGGGGGGGGGGGGGGGGGGCTGCCTCCGGTGTGAGGTTCAAGACACGGACACGCAACGCGTCGGGTACGGACGAGGTAAAATACAGCGAGACTACATTATCATCGGACACTAGAAATAAACCCGCATAACGCAGGTTCTTCTTCCCGGCGTCGTCGTAATGCTTCCGCTCAATGCAGTTGTCGAGTATTATATGTCACCGACAGCATACCCGAAAGCGTCGCGGCCCTGGGATTGCGCCGCGTGAATGCGAATATCGCAGTCGGTTGATGCCCGGCCCGGGAATAGTTCCTACCGCACGACCGCATGGATGCAGTCCTTGCTGCACATACCACCAATGGAGTGGAATGGTTAGGCCTTCATGATGCCTTAGAGCTTTGCCCATGTGGTGCATCATGGAAGTAACATGGCTTGCCTAGCCATGACGGAGGGTGCTGGGGTACGAGCAGCTACCGTGGGGTTTGGCGGGTGTGCGAGGGTGCGTCAGGTAGGCGCAGCTGCTTTCCAAAAAAGTCCGGCGCCGCACCGGGACGACTCGCGCTCATCCGCTATTGTATAGCGCATGTCGTAGCAAAACGAGTATCTGGCTTGCTGCGTATCCATACCATAATATTCCCGTAATTGTGTCACATCCCGAGCCATATCCCTTATGGCGGCCGTGCTTAGCCTGTAAATGAAGACACGTGTGTTGCCGGATGACCCAGAACGTGCTTTAGGGTCGTAATTCTCCCGTAACTACCCCTTAACGGGGAAGGGTCCTTATTCGACGACTTTCAATTCGACGGTACGCGTCTGCCCAAGCCCAAACAGTGAGACAAGCGACTGACTACGTCGGGGCTGCCGACGGCTTGCTGTAGTGCCGCAATCGGGCGGTTGGCAAACGGTGCAGCTCAATTACCGACTTCTCCGAGCTACCGAACCCACCCACCGCTAGCACGTAGCGTTACCCACCATCCACGGTTCCTTGCCTCGCTCAGTATGGCCAGCCAGCTGCTTGCAGCGTACGACCGCGTCCCTACGATGTTCATCCGTTACATCGACCACCAATTGGTCGAGAGGGCGTGCATCCATCTCGAGCCGGGGTGGTTTGCAAATTGCACGATGAGCGACACCGATATGTATATCTATCTCGACACAGAACAGACATGGCAGGGCATCCTCACCGTTGGGGCAAAGGCTCTCCGGGGCTGGAAGTTCTTCCTTTAAGACGCGCCGGATGATACCATCGGTTTCTGATGGACGCATGTATAGCGAAGACGACGGGACATGGCTCGCTGCGGCGCGGGCTCAGCGATACCGCGCCTCGGAAGTGTTCATCGCGAAGGACCCACTAGGGAACCCAAAGCTGCGATAAGCCTTCGTCGACTAGTTCAGGCTGTTCACGGCAATGGCGTTCGCGGCTACGACCCTGTTGTTCCGCTCCTTCCACGCGGTCACTCGCCATGACACGGCGACCAATGTGCGCAGACTCAGAGAGGCTGCCAAGAAATGGGTAGCCGACCCGGCGGGTGGCATCACCCCCGATTTCCCGCACCCAAAAGGTGCAACACTCAGGGCAGCCTTCGTGCCGTACCCCAACATGCCATGCGGCATGGACGAGGCCAACGGGCAAGCGGCCTCCGTAATGACTCCCATGAAGTAATGGGCACAAAGATACTGGAAGGAAGGACCTTGTTTTATATTGGTCGACTCACAAAATTTTGCACTACTAAGACCATCTCATTTCATGAGATGCTCCACGACCCCTTGGGAGAGTAGGCTTCGGAAATATGAGGCATAGTTGGGCCTCCGGCCAAAGTGGTTCAAGGTACAGATGAGGCATAGTTGTCCATAAAGTTGACGGTAAAGAAGCGAGTAGCAGCACGCATAAGTGTTGGAGTTTTAACATGGTATGATAAGCCTTACCCCTATGACTGTCCCCATTACTGTGTCCCCTCCCCTTGCAGTCCAACCCCACAGGTTGCTTGCAGGGGATGTTTTAAACCGCCGTGGATTTAGATGGCGGTGGAGACCTCGCAACCGCCGCCGATCAAAACCGCAAGGGACTAGGTTTCGGACGCCGAGCCGGGGCGCCGGGCGGAATTGCAGGGCAGCATAGCTTGATCGATTACATTTACCAGCTATACGGAAATTCAGCTAGTAGTGCGGGGTCATTGTGTTATATGTGCACCACACATACTGCCCCACACCATGTGAGGACATGCCAAACCAGGATAAGTGTCGGTCCATCACAATGTCCGGATCAGCATAGAAGCATCATAGTTTCTCCCCCATCGATGTGCTTCAGAGCTACATGGAAGGCATATGATGCTCGCTGAGAGTGTTTGGCCGAAGGGGCGCCTTGCTTTGCCCTATCACCATGCGTTCAACTGCGTGCAATCGGCACACAACGAGGGCGAGGTCCGGCACCAAGGGGCTCGTGTGGGTCACCTGGCTTCTGAAAGTGCTGCACTCCTCCAACATACACGTGGTTGTCAAGCTGCTCTACCTCGGCACACATGTCTCGCAGTAATATGGCATGCTTACCGTACTCGTCAGTGGGCACCCACTGCTCGTCCGATGTATTGTGCATGAGCACCACATATGCCTCCGTGTCTCGGGCTTCTCATGTACAACCTGCATGTGTGTGCATACCAAAACTCAGCAGAATGGCAACACTATGTAGGCAGTTTGGAGGAAGGCGTGAAGGGAGGGTGCCTTTATCCAGAAGTTACGCGTCCGTCCTTGTGTCCTCTTGTGTCCATATTTCGTCCTTGGGTTTTGCACGCGTCATCGTTCAGAATCTTAACGCAGCGGGCTCCGGGCATATACGTAATTTTCTAATACCATGTGAACCGGCTACAGCGTACCCGGCTGCGCGTTGCCGCCCCGCTGCCCGGCCGCGGCGCGTTGCCGCCCCCATGCCCCGGCCGCGGCGCGTTGCCGCTCCGCTGCCCCAGCTCCGCTAGAACAAGTAATGCGGTTTGTGAAATCGACGGAGAGAAATCTAATCAACTGTTATCTGCGGTCGAGAATGATTTGTCATGATTGTTGATCATGATTCATGAGGTTGCTGCTTTACAAGGGTTGGGGAGGAGGTAGGGTGACTGCGCCTGATCACAAATAGCGAATGCACAATCTGACCCATAAACACATCCACCGCATCGTCTGCGCCAGCGGCCTCCCACAGTCCCAAGCACAAAGCATGGCCGCCACAGAGGCAGGGTTGGGAAGTCTGGGTCCATGCATGCACGCAAGAACTACTTGATGCGTGGCTCATCTAGCTTTAAATGCCGCCCGTCTTGATGTCCCGTCTTGACGTCTCGGTAAGGTCTGACCCGTCCTTCGGTAGCATGTGTTTCTTTAGCAGCTTCGACAGCTTCTCGAACGCCGCCGTCTTGATGTTGTGCTTCAGCTTCCACTCGCAGAGATTTAGCGCGGCCTCCATCAAGGTGGCCACGGCACTGATGTACAATTGACGGTGGTTGTTACGGAGTGGGTCATGCGCATGTGTTAGCAACGGACGAGTAGGCGCCACACATAGGGAGGGGGAGTCGACATGATACTTGCTCACCTCGTCCCGTCGTCGTGCTCCTTCGTCGAGAGCTGCCAGTCCCGGTATTGAAGTCAAACCTCGCGCCATCGTCTTCTTCGCCGTCGCTGTCGCTGCGGTTGTCGTCAGAGGGGCTGCCTTTCACAATCCCCGCGACAATGCCTTCGGCCTCGCTGTCGGCGTCGAGACGTTAACGTAGGTCATGTCAGGTGCACATGCGCGCAAAGCATCTAAACGAATGCGCGTGTAAGGAAGCAAAGCAAATCATCGTTTGCATGTTGCTAGTAGTGCGACACTCTTATTGATACCTAAACTATGGGGCAACAACGCGGGTAAGCACCCCCCAAAAGCACTAACGGTGGGTGTGCAGGGCGCACTACCGATATGTCGTCAATGCCGCCTTGAGGCAACCCGCGAGTGAAATCGCTCAGCTGATCTCTCGTCAGGTATAGCGCATGTATCTCCGACTGAGTTAGCTCTTCCGATCGTTGTCGTCATAAATCACCTTCATCACCAGCTCCCTATCCGCCGGGACGGTCTGCGTCCTCTTTATCTCATCTCCAACTAAAACCCGGATGATGCACACGGGTGGCTATCACTGGGCGGCGGTGGGCCTTATGGGACGAGGTGTAACGGGACGCCAGAGAGGGCACCGGGTGCGTTGGGGGGGCGGGGGGGGGGGGGGGGGGGACTACGCGAAGAAAGCTCCCCCACGACCCGAACGTCTTGGTTATGCCAGCGCCCACGTGATTAAGGTCGGCATTCATCTCCTGCGCTGCCATGCTTGTTGCCATAAGACGACACCGAACGCCCCTACCCGCTGCTGGGGGCGGGGCTCGTTGATTCGTTTCGGGGAAGCGAGAGTGGCGGAGATGGCAGCGGTGGCGATGGCGGCGGCGACGGTATCGATGCACCCGGCTCGCCCCGCGTTTTTGTCTGATCCGGTATGGACCGAGCATATATAGGCGTGCCGGCCGTACGGTGCAGCAGCTACCGCAGGGTCGCCATCACCACCGGCTACGACAGGCGCGGCGGTGGGCAGAGGTGGCTCTGCGCACGCCCATATGTGCGTGTCGTAGATCCGAGTCCTCATGAAGCAGGCGTCACACGCGCGGTAGCGGAGTAAGTTTCGGTAACGGAATCCCCTCGGCAGCGGTCCAGCCCTCCTTGCCCGGAAACTGAAATTGGAATTGATTCACAACATGCTGACTTGATGCCCTCCACTGCCCAAGCCGAGTTGCTTGTAGGACCTGCTTTATCCAACCGATGTGGGAACCCTAGAGATTACGGATGCAACTTCCGGCCTTCCTCCTTGTTGCCCGCGCCCCTCCTCCTTCCATGCCGCTTGGTATTGTTCCCCCCTGCCGTGGCGGGGGTGTCGTGTACGGTGGTCTGCGGAAGCGTGTATGTTAACGGTGGGTGTGCGTGTGGGGTTTGTGGGAGGTACTGGGCTTGGACACGGCAGCTTGAAGGAATATCGAAATATGCGGAGGACAATATGTAGCCATCCGATTGAGTGTCGTTGGAGTTTCCCACATAGGCGGATTACAGCGGCGCTGAGAGGCGGATGGGGTTTGTCCGGGGGTTGCTTCTTGGGACGGAGGACCGTAAGGAGTACGGCGCTTGGAGGACGGCGCTTGGAGTTGCTACGCCCCATGGCACACCTCAACTCGGCGCCGGCGGCTCGCAGCGGCGGGGGTTTGTAGGGGCTAGTGACTGGCGCTCTGGCTGCTGCGATGCATGGTAAAGTGTTCGCGCCACTGCATGCAATTTAGCCGCGTGAGCAGGGCTTGAGACCTACGGTACCGTTGGGCGTTGCTTCGTCATGAGCCTTGTGACTCAGTAGTCGCAATGACGTGCCCAGTTCGCGCGCATTTTGAAATGCTACGTCCTACTATGTAATGCTCATCCCATAGTACAGTGTGGCGAAACCCGGAGCCATTACGGGTAAACGCGCGAGGCGCGATGTGGGTCCAATGTACCATGGGGTTGGCATTACATGGTAGGAGGTAGCATTTCAGAATGCGGGAGAGCCGGGCACGTCATTGCGACTACTAAGCCTAGCAGTAAAGTGGCGATTACATGGTAGATACGGGGCGGATTACGGGTGCATTCCTTGGGGATATCGCTATTGCGGGCCATTACGGCGTAACTACAGGACAGCCGGCGGGGAGACTAGTGATTGTGGTGTTGGCACTGAGACACGCATAACGCGTCCACAACTGTGACGTCGATATAGGTGACGTCCCCATGGGTGTACCGAGGCCGCAAACGTCGCCCGGGGGACGGCGCCGGCATGGATACAGTGCCTCGCGCGGGAGAACGAGGAGCTCGGCACCCCCGCGTGGGTGAGTGCTTGCACCACCGCTTTCCCTACCGCCTCCTATGCTTGTTACAACTTGCCAGCCGCCGGACAGCTGGTGATGTGAAGTTGTTCCACGAGTAGCTATGGGAAAGATGAGGCTGCCACATCCTCTGTCGTTTGGTGGAAGGTGTCGCAGTCCATTGCGATGGCTGTCAAGTGCCGAGCGCATGCAGGGAAGACTAGGAGACCTAGCTACATTCGATAGTTACGCCTCCACAACGCGATAGTGGCTGGGTGCTTGATGTATTTTTACTTTTCCGATTTGCCTCGATGAACAAGAAATGTTCTGACCATCGCCACCATATCTGGACACCGTCGCCGCAACGTTGGTCACCGTTATTCACCTACACCACCACTATCAATAAAGAGCTCTTGCTCTACATCATGTACTGAATTCGGATTTGTTGACAATTCGTCGCGGAACTCGGGACATGATCTGCTTGCTGAATCACAACATGTTTGAGCCAGCTGGTGCGAACGATCATGGCGACCCCAACCCGCGACAACAATATAAATAATACCGAACTGCTCGATATAGCGGCAACGAATCTAGCTCCGACTCGCTATCCTCACAACCTGCTTCTTCGGTGTTCGTTGAACTGCCGGGAGGTTTGAAGTGGAGCCCAAATATCACCATGAGCGATTTGTCAAGAATCATAAAACTAGAAATTGCGGCATGTTTTCAGTCTTGGCACCGATGATATGCTTATTCACTTTCACGACTTGATAGGCTACCGCCCGCCACCATATAGCGGCCCACCATGAGCGAAGGACCCTGAATGCGGCGGGCTAGGCGGCACCACCCCCAACTCCACGCGATGGGCGCTGGTAGAAATGAACCCCTCGGCGGATCCGTACCTAGCGGAGTGCGTTAGGGAGCTGAGCTCGCGAAATTGATAGTGAAACTGAAATTGGCATTGATTACAACGTGCTAGTCTGCCGCTCTCCATCGCCCATACTGAGATGTTCTTAGGGCATGCCATCCCTAACCATAGTAGGGAACACATATAATGTAATTACATCTCCAGCTTCCGGACATCCTCTTTCGTTTCCAAACCCCGCCTCCTTCCATCACGTGATCAGTAGCTGATATGTTATTTTCGGACAGCTACGGGTAGTCGCCAGATTGGCAATACGGGGGTTACAAATGCAGCGATACTCGCTCCGCCCCCGAAATTAAACGTTTTCCAGCGCATTGGTAATGCACCGACACCGCGCAATCTTCGGTCGTCGTGCTGCGTCTTGGCTCCTCTTGCCGCCATCGCTGAAGAAATCCCGCAGGTCGCGGCGCTGATCGCCCCACCACGCTGCCTGTGGGGGCCCGCCGGCCTCGGCCGCGCGCGGTCCGCCGATGTTGCCTCCGTCTCGCCCGCCTGAGCTCTTGCGGGAGGACCCCCAAGCAAGGGTGTCAGGAGGGGGAAAGGCGGTCACCAACTCCCCCTCGCCCCCCCCCCCCCCCCCCCCCCCGTCCGCGAGGTCATCGCTATGTGGGCAACATGCCAGTCCCGCTCGCCCGCGCGCTGCTTGCCTCCGCAGCGCGCCTCGTCGGTGGAGCCGCCCGTCTAGGGTCACACGGAGCTGACCGCCATCTGACTCCTCCCGCTGCATAGCTTCGACTCCCTCGGAGCACTCTGGCTCATGACGCATGGCCTTATGAGTCGTTGCCATGACCGGCCGCTCCGCCCCCGAACGCCCGCCCCGCCTTGAAGTGCCGGGCTCTTGTCTCCTCGCACTCGCCGCCCTCGCCCGTTCTAACGGGCGGCTGAGGGTTTCCCGGGTGTTGCGAACGGGTCGGCCGCCTTATTATGCGTCGCCGAACACTCCGCAATACTAGGCCGGGATTAGAGTTGTTCACAGGTGGAACACATACGGGTGGGGGTACGCCCGATCTTTTGCATGTCGGTCGCGGGTCGTACCGAGGTACGAAAACACGATTTTATTTCGAACAGCCCTCGCGAGCCTCAAATCCGAGGCTGCAGTCCGCAAAAGCCTCCAGTAGTAGGCTGCCCCGGTCCGAGTCGCACAGACCCTCCTCCCCACCCGTATGCGGATCTCGGAGAGGCCGACGCAAGGCCGAGGTCGTACAAAAGTTGTTTGATTTTAGCAGCCTCCCGTACAAGCTTGCTGCCCGGCGGCGCCAACATGCGCTACCGGGACTTCGAGTATTATTTGAAAAGCTCCCCGTAGGGCTCCCCGGTCGTCGCATGATCCAAGGACCCGCCACAACCGGCCACGCACCCCGCCCAGCCCCCTGCCGCACCCAGCCGGGCACGGGTCTTAGGGGTTACCATCGCCCACCATGTGGAGGTGGGGGTGGTGCCGCCGGGCCTGCCGCACCCAGGGTCCTCCGCTCCTGGTGGGCCGCGGCTTGGCGGCGGGTGCCGTGATCCCGCGGGGCGGCCGCTTGGCGCCGCGGATCCTCGGAAGCCCCGCAGGCGGGGATTTTCAAATAATGCCCGGAGTCCCCGTGGCGTACGCTGCCGCCGCCGGCGGGCAGCAACCACAATTTACGGCGAGATGTTTAAAATACTTCATGTACCCCGGCGTAGGGTCGGCCTCTCCGAGATCCGCCTACTTCTGGGGAGGGGGTTGTACGACTTGGGGAGGGCAGCCTACTCGCGAAGGCGCTATTCGGAAATGCAATCGTGTTTTCGTAGCTCAGTATGACTCGCGACCGACATGCATAAGATTAGGCATGCCCCCCGACCCGTATGTGTTCTACATGCACTGAACATCATGACTTAGTACGACAGAGCGTTCGGCGGCGCCGCCATGCGGCCGACCCATTTGGAAACCCCGGGGAATCTCAGCCGCCCCGTGGGGACTACGGGCGAGGGCGGCGGGCGGCGAGGAGGCAGGAGCAGCCCGGTGCTCAACGGTGGTGAGAGTGTTTGAGGGCGGAGAGGCCCGGCCTGGTGGCACGTGAGGGGGCATGCGACAGGATACCCGCAGTGCTTTGAGGAAGTCGCGGCCAGGCGGCAACAAGAGGAGTCCGATAGCGGCTAGCCCGGTCTACCTTGGACGGGCGGCTACATCGGCGAGGCGCGCTGCAACGGCAAGCGGAGCGCAAGCGAGCATAACCGGCATGTCGGCCTAGGAGCAACGACACTCGGACATGAGGCTGCTTGGTGCCCCCCCCCCCCCCCCCGCCTCCCCCCTCCAATTCCCCATCCCCCTTCAGGCCCCTTCCGAGGACCACTCGGGCGGGGGACATGGCGGCTACAACGGCGGTCCGCGGCCGAGGTCTGCGGACCGCCACACCCGGCACTGTGTGGCGATAAGCGCCGCGACGTAAAGGAAGTTTTCGGCGATGGCGGCAGGTGGAGCCAAGACGCACGGCGACCGTAATATTGCGCGGTGCCAGTATATTATTAATGTGCATGGGTTTACCGGAGCGGGCGGGGGGAGGGGGGGTACGACGATCCACGCATTGCCAATTATAGCGGCAGTCGCTCGTACTTGTGACTACCCGTAGTTATCATCCAGAAAATAATGACAAAGCTATTGATCATCACGTGATGGAAGAAGGCGGAGCTTGGAAACGAAAGAGACCGGCCGTAGCTTGAGATTTTACTAAACGATGTGCTTCCCATAGATGTTAGGGATAGTAGGCCCTCGGAACGGCCCTGTCCGAGCAGTGGAGACCGGCAGACTAGGACGTTGTAACCATGTTCAATGCTGTCAGCTCCGCAAGTCGCATGTTTGCCTTCTATATATGGCGTCCCTTCTTTGTTTCTCAACCGGCCTCCCAAGGTTGTTCCACTCAAATACCATGATCGTAACCCTTCTTTGCAATCATGCGCAGTTTCCAAATTACCTCCACTTCCGGGTTCATTTGAGCTATCAATGCTCTTGATCACGCGCATGACCAATACTGCCATGCTCCATCCTTGATTCCCGGAAATCCCCTCGATGGCATTTTCATTCGCGCTGCTTATCGTCGATACCATATTGACAACTGCCAATTATTGACAAATGGAAACAACATAACAAAATACCAAACCATCATCCTCTTTCTCCTGGCAAGCCTCCAGACATCGTGCCAAACATCCTTGACATTATTGAATAACCGGAAATCGAACAACATCGTGCCGACCTTGCTTACACCTGCAACCTTCGACATGCAACCATCACCCTCCATGCCGCAGTCACTCAAGTAAACCATATGTCACGGAAATCGCGACCTTTTAATGCGCGCTCGAAAAGAAGGCGTGTTGTTGAAAGGAGGGAGTCTTCTCGCCAACCATCGGTGAGCTCCCACCTACCTACTGTTACCATTGAAATACCTTATTTCCTGACGGGCAAAATTCAGCTACATGCCGATATTTCAAAACCTTAACGCACCACCGATATCATGCGTGCATTTTCTTGGTGAAGCAGTCCAAGCTTCTATTCCAGGATGTGAATACAGCCAAGCTACTGCCGAAATAGGTATTTAATTTTCGCGCGGGCGAGGGCCGGCGAATCATTCCTCGGGAAATAGATGTGACGATGGTTTCGGAGCATAGAGTATGAGCAGCGGAACAAGCCAACAATAATCAAAAAAACATTGTCCATGTACCTGAATTGTTATTCACCTAGTTGATTGCACACAGAATAAAGCACACACTAACTTCTTTCATCAGGGATTTGGATGATATGTTAAACATCTTATAACTTGTTTGTGAAGAGAGAAGCCATACACTGGTTTTATTGATGTTCCCCAGACCATCGATTCCGCTTTGGCTGAGCTCAAAGTCAAGTTTTGACTACTGTCCATATCTGGATATTTTTTATCGTTGACTACTTGTACTTTGGGAAGTAGCATAAAGTCAATCGGTCAACTCCCTTAGCAAATGCAGTCTACGTTAGTGTTGCTTTTGCTAAACGAGAGGGAAAGAGAGAGCTGAATCTTAAATTTCTTAGATGCTTCAGATTACACATCTAATGTACAGCTCCCTCACCTTAAATACGAGATATCAGCATCGACGAGCTGAACAAATAGTATTTGTTGTATCATCAACATGGGTCCGGACTTCCTAGAAGGCCCTCAACATCATCTGCCAGCGAGGTCAGCCCGGTCCCACATGGCCGCGAAACTGATGGTCGCACGGGCAGGGCACCGTACAGCCGCCCTCTACTTCAGCAAGCTGCCGACATTTACTCTGACCATGGTCCTTCCAAAACAACCGTCCCACTTCACACCTATCCCATCAACAGCAACCCGCCGGTCGACAACATGTGTGGATATCACCGTGGGGCAAATTGATTTGCTTATGGTGCCACGGCAATGGGCACACCTTTCTGGCGTGTGACCCGTTTAATCAACGTGTTCACAAGGCAAAATTGCTGATCAGCTTTCACCGGAAAAGACAATGGGCTGCACAACACCCAGAAAATGACTGGTTTCTTAAGGTAGTTGTTGGCCCGATGGAGCAATTTATCCAGAAAACCAAAATCTACCCATCTCAGAAAGCTTTCAGAAGCGTGCGCAAACCAAACAGAGAAAGAGCAGCAGAGTAAGAAAACTGATGGTTGAATATACATTGTTATGTAATCTTCGTAGTTTCGTTTCTTTTTGCTGCCTCTTCTCGATTGTCTGCAAATCCTCCGCTCCGCCGCAATGTCATCCCATATACACGATCTCATTCATACGGATGCATGCTGATCTGCCCAGTAGTGGTGTTCTGGATTGTGCTCACCTAGGTGATCGCCTAGAGGACGCTTCTGGGGCGGGTCACGGACTCCAGGTGCCGACTGCCCTTGCTGCTCCAGCAAGCTATGAATTACTAGCGAAGGAACTGAAATAGTTTGCTGGCCAATAACAACGTCAACTCTTACTGAACGCTGTTGTAGCCTATGCGAGATATCGCAAAGGTGGTGAACCCGATTAGGCTTTGCCTGTCATTCACCTGGTCACTGGACAAATAATGCAGACAGCAGGACAACACCGAACCCAACCAATTGAACAGCAGACTAACCACCAGCCGAACAACCATCGAACAACAACAGCCACCAAACAATCAGTACCTAACTGAATGATATTACTAAACAAAATCAATGTAATAATTCCTGCTTTCATCACACAAACAATGCAATGACTGAATTCACCTTTCTGGGGCGGGTCACGGACTCCGGGTGCTGACTGCCCTTGTCTCCATCGCCAAGCATCGAATCCATCATGTTGGCATTTATCTGGTTTCCAATAAAATTAACAGTTAAGTGGTTACTTAAAATAATCCCACTTTCACTCTGATTAATACATCATAAAATCACATTTTCTGGCTTCTTATGCCTGGCAGATTTCCAGACAACCGTCCATACCAAAAGTCTGCAACAGCTGATTTTTTGACGTGGGAAGGAATGTGAGAGGGGTAATTTTAGGATTTGGTTGTGCGCTTTGTAATCAAACCCTAGAAAACCTAATAGACCTCCAACTAATGACTCCGATATAATTGCAACAATAGCAGAGACGAGGTGACGCTTTACCTGTTTACCTCACACATATGCCTCGCTCACAGCACAACTTGTAATTATTCCAACTCTTTCCACAACATCCCACCTTTTGAACCCTGAAAACTGTGTGTCCTTGACCTCAACCTTGCATCCTGCCAACCTTCTCGTCACATGTATCGCCGTGCGCGTCGCGTGCGCCGGCCCTTCGAGCATTGACGTACCTCACCACTACTCTTTAGTCGTCCTGCCTACTCGTAGTCGTCCGTATCTCACAAGCGGTCAAGATCCACACGCCCACATCATTTATGAACCCGACAAGGTTTAGTATCTAGTACGGTACTGTTATCCTGTGCGTCTTTTGAGTAATAACCATCGCGGATGGGCTCACCAGACATTTTTGCGCTGCAGTATGCACTCAAACTTGGCATTGATGTGCCCGTCATGATGAAGCATAAGAAACTCAGCAAATGTGATTGCCGTGCGCCGTTACGAGGCAGGGAGTCCTCCTGGATATCACAATGATTTCTGGTTATTGGTGCACTGCCAGGGAGCCATGCGAGGTCAGTTCTGGGTCTCAACAAACTACGCCACTATGGCATGCAGTGAGAAGCTATGTTGTCCGGAGCTGTGTTGAGGGGACACCACCTCACAAAGCAGGTGCGTGTGTGTGTGTGCCTCTGTGTGTGTGTGTGTGTGTGTGTGTGCCCGCGCGTGGGGGAGACCGAGGGGGGGAGGAAGGTGAGGGCAGAACAGGGGGGGGGCGAGTCAAGTGCTCAGCCCAGCTTAAACGAAAGCTTCTGCCGTTGGCCCTTTTTGCCAAGGATCTTGGCCTGCTCTTGCTTGGCTCGCTGCTCCGCCTGCTTCTTCCTGTTGGGGGGAGCACGCAGGGGCGGCGCTCAGGCATGCAGCCGGGGCATGCGCTTTTCTGGGGCGGCAGGAGCATGGCCAATGCAGCCGCGCCTCGGTCTCACAGCTGTACGGGGTTGCGCCGCTCATGTGCTTGCCGGCCCCGTCCGGTGGGGCACGCAGCGGGCAGGTTGCCTGCAAGGGGAAGCCAGCCCCCCCCCCCCCCCCCCCCCCCCCCTTTTCCCCTCTTCCTGTCCCATACCCCCTGTCCCTGTTGCCAGCTGCCAATGCGAGCGCGCCTGGGTTCGTAGGGGTCACCTTTCAGCCTCTTGCCGCTGCTCTTCGGCCTTTCTCTCAACCTCACGAAACCTGCATTGGCCGTGTTTCCTTGAATGAATTGGACTGGGTAGGTAATAAACTAACAATGCCGACACAGGAGCAGCAAGATTGTGAAGCAAGACAGACAGCGATGTTGTACTTTCACATGCCAGTGCGCATCATACAACAGTTGACACCATGGTGCAAAGAGGCGAATTGCGAGGGGGGCACCTGAGTTCTTGCAGCTGCCGCTCGGCCTCCTGCTGCCGGCGCTTCTCTGCCTCAATGGCTGCCAGCCGTTTAGCCTCCTCCGCCGCCTTGGCCTCCTCCGCCGCTCGCGCCGCCTCCTCCTCCTTCTCCACGTCCGCAAGCATCTTGGCCTCCTCCCCCTCCATATGCGACGCCACCTCCCGCTGCATCGCCTCGCGCTCCACCTCCAACTTCTTGTCCAGCTCCTGCTGCACCACACCCGCGCTGATGGCGGCGTCCACGCGCTTCTTCACCTCCGCCTCCACGCGCCTCTCCACCTCCGCCTTGATGCGCTGCTCCCGCGCCAGCTCTTCCGCCCTGCAACCATTGCAGAGGCTCCCACTCATCAGCTCAGGGGCAGTGCCATGCCCCCCCCCCCCCCCCCCCCTAACACCGGCATGTGGCAGCCAATGCTGTGGGCAGGGCGGCTGGGGGGCGCACTTTTTTTTATCCTGGATTACCCAGGCCTGCGCTGCGCCTCCCTCATTGGTCGCTGGCTTCCTGTGGCGAGGTGGGCGGGAGCATTGGGAGACGCTCGAGCCATTGTCTGACATTTTGTCGACGTGGCTACCACGTGCCAGCCGGCCGATGACTGCGCCCACAACGATGGCACGCAATAATACGGTCGGTCGATATTACCTGGGCGTGCGCTCACTGGAGGCACTGCGGCGCGGGCTCCTGCTCTTACTCCGGCTCGGGCTCCGGCTGTGGCTGGAGGAGGCCCTGCGGCGGCTGCGGCTTTTGGAGGGGCTGCGGCTGCGGCGGCGCGTGCGGCCCCGGCCCGCGCTGCGGCTGCGGCTGCGTCTCCCCCCACGCGCCCGCCTGGGGGAGCGGCTGCGGCTGCGACTGTGTCGGCGGCTGCGGCGCGGCGGGCTGCGCGTGCGCCGGCGCCGGCGCTTCACCGGCGATCGAGAGCGCGGCCTGTGCGACCTGCAGACGAGGAGGCGGCGGCCAGGCGGGCGGGCTGACTAGGACCACCTGCTGGCCTGCTCCGACGCAGCCATCGCGGCGCGCGGTCCGGCATCGCGTGACAGCAACATCATCCTAGCCGACTAACCAGGCTTCACGACTGCAGACACTAAGCGATGGAGTCACAACGCGCCGGAGCCCTCTCGCACGGAAGAGCGGCACAGCCGAACGCAATCAAAGCCGCCACTGCCGTCTTTTCAAAATACCAAGTGCGCTACTGAGCTCTGCCGAGCGCCCTGTGCACGCAACTTCGACCATTCGGGGCGTGTGCTTACCTGCTGCCGCCGCTCCTGTAGCGCACAGGGCTGCGCGAGTGCCGGCCCATCGTCGCACGCGCGGTGGTGTCAGGCGAGGCGGGACACGGCAGTGCGCTGGGGGCGGGGGGGGGGGGGTGTATATCTCAGGGTCGCCTTTAACTAAACCGGCCGCCGGTCAGGATCTCAGCACTACAGGTACTAGTGGTACCGCAGCGGCGCTTGAATGTGTAGTGTGCTGTTGATTTTCCGTCCCGGGGCGGGACAGGACTGGCACCAGTGAAACCCTTGCAGCATCTACGACGGCCGTATTGCAGTATTGTAGTATTGTAGCGATCCATTACTGATCCTATTGTATGTGGATAGGCAGTATTGTAGCGATCCATTACGGAAATCCCTCTAATGCTACGACCACCGCTGCATCGGATCCAGCAGCTGGTACTACGACCCGTACGGGTACGAGCACTAGTGGAGGACTGCGCGTCACCACATCGTCGTCTCCTTTTTGCGGCCACTCCTCTTGGAGTTGGTACTGGTGAGGCCGCCTCTGCTGCCCAGCAATTGCTTCCTATCGGTGGTACGAGTACTGCCAATACCGTTACTACTTGCGCTTTTGTAGCTCTGAAGATGCCGTCGCCTGGCGATTTAGTGGCACACCCTCCGTCAGCAGCGACTGTTTCCCTCCCAGAATCGCTGCCAGGTTCTACTGCTCCGCTCTCGGGTACGGGTTCGGGTGCGGCCTCCGATGATCAGTCCACGTCCATGATTGTCCAACGCCACCTCAGACGTGCGATTCGCTTGCGTGACTTCGTGGCCCTCGATCTCAGCTTCCAGCGTACTGGTGCCGCAGCCTCGCGACTTGATACCCTACGCTTGTACAGCGCGTGCGGGCCGGGCTCCCTATCGCTTTTCCTGTCGGATCACGAGTCAGCCCGCAAGATTCCCCATGCTGCTTATTCAGCCGCCGCTGCGCGGGTACTGGGCCTTTGACCGCGCGGAGGTTCCGTGCTTGTCACTTGCCCTGGCCCCACATGTGGCATTGATCCCTTATGGCTACGGATGGCTCGAGCTCGAACCGGAGCGCTACGGATTTCATCGTGGATCATCTACCCATATGCCCCGTAGCGAACTACAAGCACCGCATGCATACCGCTTTGAAGAATCTGCGGGCATCTTTGGCAATTGATGCGGGGGCGGTGCTTGACCGGGACCGTTCGGGAGCCGGCGACTTAACCCTTGAGACGAGTGGGCTGCGCCCAGCGGACCGCTCGCGGCCGTCGGACTTGACGCTGGCGGGGTTGGGGGAGCCGGCGTGCGATTACATGATCGACTTCGTGTGCGTGTCCTCCACAACCCCCACTTGGAGCAACGACCCCCGCTGGTGCACCCCGGGAATTGCGGCGACCGAGGCTGAGCATGGTAAGTTGGCAGCGGACCGGGCGTCTTCTGCCCCAGTGCAGGGTGTTCACCGGGGTACTACCCTTTTGTGGTTAAGGACCGCGGCCGTCTCGGGAAGTCCGCTTTGACGGTGGTCTACATCTTCGCGGTTGTGAGGTACGGTAATACCTTAATGCAATTTGAGGCAAGAAGGCAAAGGTTGAAAAGAAACAGTATCGAATGTTACAGGATCATCAGTTGGTTCAGCTATTTATCGGCAGTCAGCAACACATAGGCAGAGTAGCGGCAGAGCAGTTCAGCGGTCAGTCTTGGGCATAGCGGCAAAATAGCATCGGGGAATGTCAGTAGCAGCATCGGGGAATGTCAGTAGCAGTATCGGGGAATGTCAGTAGCAGCATTGGGGATTGTTAGTAGTAGCATCGGTGATTGGGATTGATAATGATAAATGGTATGCGTACATGCTATAGTACAAGTTACAAAAGTACGGCAGGTAGTGATATGATATAGGAAATGATAATAATATGAGATAAGTGTTATGTGGGTAAAGTGCAGGGTTAGGTGTAGTCCTAACGTTCCTTCCCCTCACGGAAAAATAGTTACGGTATTTTCAAGGGGAAGCGGGCCGGATATTTGGAATGCAAGTTGCGGTAGTGTTGTGTGTGGAATAAGTCACGTAGGGGCTGAGATTTGTCTGCATATAGGTGTAGCATATCAACACGACGAAGATTTTAATATGGTTTTCATGAGTCATGGGATCCGTCATAGCCTTGCCAACGGACTAGGAACAGAAGCGCAGGGCTGCGGGAGTAGTCAAGGTTATCGTTGTTATATTCGACACGGTGGTTGAGGATTTGATCTATGATAAATTCATCTGCTGGCAAAGCAGTTCGACCAGCGACAGTGTCGGGTGGAACATCAGGGGAGTGACAGCGACGAAGGCGGGAAATGTGAAACACGGGGTGGCATTCCGTTGTGGGGGGTAAACGTATGTGGTAAGCTTGAGGTGAAATTTTACGAACAATGGGATAAGGGCCAATAAAACGTTGACGGAAGATTTTAGTTGGTTGATTTCGTAATAGGAGGTGTTCAGTGGACAACCATACCTTATCACCCTCAAAAAAATTCTTCTGGTCGGGTACGGTTGTTTGCATAAGCTTTTTGGTATTCATCGGCTAATTTCAGCTGTTCGGTTATAAGGGCATGAGTATCATGTCTAGTATGTAAGAGGTCAAGGTGTGGGTGGTTAGTATTCGGGGTTTGGTGCAAGAGACTGGCAGAGGTTAACGGATTTAGGCTATACACGGCTTCAAAGGGAGTGTGATTTGTGGCGGAGTGGGTGGAGTTATTATATCTGAATTCAGCAAGAGATAGGGCATTCAACCAGTCGTCATGATTTTTATGCACAAAAGCGCGAAGTATTTGTTCAACAGTCCAGTGGGTACGTTCAGTTTGGCCGTCAGTTTCAGGGTGGTATGAAGATGATATGTTTTAACTTTGTTTTGAGAGAGCGAAATAAGGATTGTCAAAATGCGGAGGTAAAACGGGGATCGCGGTCGGAAATGATAGTGCGACACAGGCCGTGATGACGGTAGATGTTATTTAGAAACAGTTTGGCCAATTGGGGAGCGTTAATAGACATGTCGCAGGGAATAAAGTGGGCTTGTGTCGAAAAGGTGCAGACAAAGCTTGCAATAGCATTATAGCCGTCTTGTAAAGGGAGGCCTGTAATAACATCCATTGAAATAATCTCCCAAGGTTGAGAGGCTTTTGGTAACGGAAATAATATACCGGGTGGTTTTTGGGTAGAAGCCTTAATGCGTTGACAGGTGGGGCAATGTTTGCAGTATGTGTTTTTATATATCTTTGTTCATGCGTGGCCATCAGAACGTTTTTGAAATATTTGAGTAAAGTGCGTCGGGCGTTCGGGTATCCAGCAGTATCATGATATTCGTGTATTCTAGAGTGCATGATTTGTTTATCGGCAGCAGGTATGCAGATATTTTATCAGCCATCCAATAAAGGTTATCGGTAGAGTCAAAGTTGACATCGACATGAATACGGGGCCTGGATAATTTGCATCAATGCTATAGCCGTGGCGAATACGGTTAAGCAGTGAGGAGTCAACTTGCAGGTGACACATAAACGAGAGAAAATCATGCATATCCTCTAGTTCGGAGTTTAAGTAATTTTTTCTCAGCGGCGAGGACATCATTTTTAAGATTAGGTCGGCGGGATAGGGCGTCAGCTTCATTTTGATTACCTTTGCGGTAAAGTATTGACATAATAGGTTTTTGAGTGCGGGTTGAGATGGCAAGATAAGGTGAAATGTTAGAGAGCCAGAGGGCGTGGCGGCGGCCGATGGCATCTTGAGTTGGTAAGGTGGCATGATAAGTGATTATTGTAATGCTAGCAGCACCTTCGACATAACAGCGCCATTCTTTTAGCGTGCAGACAACACCCAATAGATAATTTGTGTGAGCAGGTTGTAGTATTTTGGCAAAGTAAGCGCACGGGCGTAATCTGTTGGAGTTGTCTTTATGTAAAAGAACGGCGCCTAAAGTGTATTTACTGGCGTCCGTGGATATGACGAATTCCGCGTCAGGACCGGTCTTAGGACTCATTCATTAGTACAGGGGCAGAGCAGAGCGCGTGTTTCAGTGCATTAAACGCAGTGTGTTGACGTACGCCCTACTCGGAATTTCTCTTTTCGCGAGTAATGTCGTAAAGGGGTGTAGCTAAGTGAGAGTATTTGTGTATGTACCGGTGGTACAAATTGCAAGAGCCAAGGAACCGCTGGACCTGCTGAACAGACCGTTGCGGGGACCAGTTTTTAACGGCGGAGACTTTATATGCAGAGGGACGTAGGCCAACTTTGCTGACCATGTGCCCTAAGTATTCGAGCTCGTGTTTTACCGAAAAAGCATTTTAGGTAACCGTAGTCGTATATCATTCTGCGCCAGTAAGCCGAGTATCATGTGAAGATGGTTGAGGTGTTCGCCGAGGGAGTTGCTGAAAATTAGAACGTTGTCAAGGTAAACGAGGATCAAGGTGTTTTTGTGAGGCTGTAGAACATGGTTCATCCAGCGTCGGAAGGCAGAGGGGCGTTTGTGAGGCCAAAGGGCATTACTAGTAGCGTCATATTCTTTTCATAATTGCGCAGAAAAAAATACAGTATTCGGATCTCTTCGTTTTATCTCACGAGCCATAGCATTGAACGATATCGACGTTAGATTCGCGGGACTGAGTAGGGCAGATTATTTCACTGCCATCGGGAAAAGTTAATTACCGGTTGGCCGATCAATATCGGGGTTGTGCGTTTTTAGGAAGGGCATGCCCAGTACACAGTTGAACGAGTTATGTAATGTAGTAATGATAAATTCAATTGTAGCCGTATAACCGTTTACATTCAGCTTGAGGGTGCATGATTTAGCCGTGAGAGACAGGCGGTCATCAGTCATGACGACCCGTATTTTATTATTTAGAGGTTGAGTGGGTAATTTGTTTAGGCGGACATACCTATCAATATCAATAAAGCTAAGGGTAGCGCCGCTTATCGACGAGTATCATAGTAGCGGGCGGTAAAGTGGGTAATTTGTTTGGGCGGACTATCTATCAATATCAATAAAGCTAAGGGTAGCGCCGCTTATCGAGTATCATAGTAGCGGACGGTAAAGCATGATGTTCGGTTAGGGTCGGTTGCGTAATAACATATTGTTGTCGTTCATTGACGTTATAGATGACTTATCTGTTTTAAAGCGGGGTTGGTGCGACTTGACCCGGGCACGCGGGATGCATGTCTTACGTACCTTGAGATTCGTAGCTGGGGGCTTTGTAGTCCTCAGTGGCCATGACATATTTTATGGCAGCAGCCTCACGTTCTTCGATGGTGCTATCTGCGAGGTGTACGCCAACTATCCACAGTGTGGGTGGCATTGGCAAGTTCCAGTGGCAGATGTGGCAGTGTAGAACAGGTACCCGCGGGGTAGGAATGGAGTCGTTTGTACTTTTCAGTATAGGGGTCCAAGATATCCCTAAGTCAGAAGACCCGCGGGGCAAAATGATTATAGCACGGGTATTATAAGGTGATTTCTGAGTCTCAAAATGTTCGAGAATTGGTAATACTGATTCGTCGTACGGTGGAATTATTCGTACAGTATGACAATTGCTGAAGTGGAGGTAAAGGGTTTATCCTTAGAGCAGTACTGAGGGCAAACAACGTCAAACGCAGAGGCACATGCGTCCAGAGTTTATGGGACCATAGTTAGAGTTTAGTCGAGACATTTCAGTTTTATCAAAACGAGTAGAGTCAGGTGGGCAGGCAGTCGGTCGTTTTATATTCTTTTTAGCCTGCCGCTGTTTAGCGTACTGGCGTTGACAGAACCGGCGAATAGCAGAACGTTTCTCAGTACGAGACAGGCCCTCGGTTGGATTATCCGCAGGGATGGCAAAGTCAGCGGCAGACAGGGACCTACGAACCTGCTCGCTGGTGAGCGACTCTGGTTCGTACGACTCGGTGGGCAATACCGAGGAGGCCGCAGCGTGCGCATCAGCCACTAGGGCGGCGGTAGCTGGGCTATTCTCGTCCGGATTCAGTGCCATAGGAGATCCGGCCTCAGAGGTCGGGGGATAACACGGCGGAGCCGGGACAAATTCGATTGAATTATAATTCGAATGTCTGACAGCATACTCCGCCCCAACCCGTCATTGGTCATTCAGGTTCATGGCCTAAAGACCCTTAGAGGTTTCGGTGGCAGCCACTTTAGCTTGCCAAGCGTTTTATCGGCGAGGTTAGTCTCAGGGCAGACTATAACAGAATGGCCTACTTTACTATAGCCAGAGCAGATTTCAGTATTTGGCAATATCCGGCCAAGCCATAGCGGCGAACTCAGCGTCGACAGTTTCGAGGTGGCAATGAAGGTTGTCCAGGGTAGCAGCTGGAAGGCTCGGATGGCGTCGATCGGTAGGGATGTCGTTGGCAAGGGAAGCGAAATGACGTCCATTGGTGATGCGTGGATGATGTCCGTGGCTAGGGCGCGGGTTGTGGTTTGGCCAGCTAGGCCCGGATTACACGGGCCACCGGGCGGTGTCAATCTGCACTTCGATGGTTAGCGGCAGCGGCGGCGGCAGTGACAGGCTGGTCGTTCACGATGGTAGGGGGGGGGGGGGATCATACGCGGTGGAAGCGCGGCGGGGATCTTTAGCCAGAGCTCGAACGAAACCAATGTGAGGTACGGTAATACCTTAATGCAATTTGAGGCAAGAAGGCAAAGGTTGAAAAGAAACAGTATCGAATGTTACAGGATCATCAGCTGGTTCAGCTATTTATCGGCAGTCAGCAACACATAGGCAGAGCAGCGGCATAGCAGTTCAGCGGTCAGTCTTGGGCATAGCGGCAACATAGCATCGGGGAATGTCAGTAGCAGCATCGGGGAATGTCAGTAGCAGTATCGGGGAATGTCAGTAGCATCATTGGCGACTGTTAGTAGTGGCATCGGTGATTGGGATTGATAATGATAAATGGTATGCGTACATGCTACGGTACAAGTTACAGAAGTACGGCAGGTAGTGATATGATATAGGAAATGATGATAATATGAGATAAGTGTTATGTGGGTAAAGTGCAGGGTTAGGTGTAGTCCTAACAGCGGTGCTGTTGGCTGTGCGCAACTTCCCTGGCGGTCCTTCCGCCCGACCTCATGCTTCCTTCGTCGTCAATCCGTTCAGGCGCTTCGGAACTTTGTCGCCAGCCAACCTGTTGAGTTCCGCCGTCGCCTGTCGCGCACACGGCGGGGGCTGTTGCAGCGGGTCTCGGCTTGCGTGCATGGCACCATGGGCGGCATTCTCTCTGCCGGTGTGCAGATGGCCAAGTGTGATGCGTGGACTCGTGCCCATTCTGCGTCTACTCATGTTACTGCGTCCACCTCGCAGTCGTTGTAGAGGACCTTTCTGATTGTCCTTTTTTGGTGATTTCCTGATATCGCCTTCTGCTGCTAGCTCATGTAATAATTACGGAAATCCCTGGGCAGGCAACGCTCAAGCAAATTCCCGAAGCATTCTGCAATTCTAATCGAAGGACAATACCGGTAATAGAATTTGCAGCACTGTCTGTTGGATCATGCACCCCTGGATCACCGTAGAAACAAAACGCTGGCATCAAAATACCCGGCACTGACCACGACAGGTGCGCCCTACCCGTTTGGGCGTCGCCCCTTTCGAGTAATGCGAGTTGGGACAAGCCCCATCCCGCGGAGCAAAGCATTTCGTCGAAAGTGCGATATTTGGATTAAATACATGCAACCAAAAGGGCAATATTAATGTGAGGGAGGGCATGACGACATAATGAACTGTAAAAAAATCCCATTCCCAGTAATGAAATCCAGAGCGCCGTAGTGAAGGGAAGGGGGGGACCCCGCCCACAATAAAGGCAGTTAAGTCCTCAGGTGTTGACAGACGCAATAATATGACTGCTAATAAATTAAATCCCTTATGTGTGTGATGTTTATATGTTGTGTGGAGATAGTGCGTGTGAGGGGTTTGGTTTCACGGGGTAGAGTCGGGCGAAGGTAGAGCACTACTACTGCGGGGAGCAGGCATGTGCGTGGGCGCGGAAGTAAGGCGGGCACAATACGATCAGTGCTGAGTGTGTTGTTGCCAAGACAGTCCAGTAGGTAAGGATCAAGGATTAATCCTTAGTAGTTGCCGATATTGGGGTGTGCAAGTGATGGCGCAAAAAGCAGAATATACGACGGGTTATTTAATTTGGGGCAAGCAGAGCGGAGCAGTAGGCGGAACACCGATCGCGGCGGCGCGGGGCATCTAGACTATATCACGCGCCGCCCCCGCGCACGCCGCGCGAATAATCAGTATATACCTTCCCACAAAATTAATGCACCCCTTGTCAAGCATCAAGTGTAGATTGGCCCAATGTCAGCCTTCGTAGTCTTCAGTTCCGGCCGCGCCCTTTCATGTAGTGCCATACTAGCTACTATAACATGACATCATGCGTGGGGGCAACCCCAAATCTAAATGGCGTTTGTTGTGCTCTCGTTGTAAGAGCCATGCGTGTGTGTGTGTGTGTGTGTGTGTGTGTGTGTGTGTGCGTGTGTGTGTGTGTGTGTGTGTCGTTGTTTAGGGTCGGTAACAATGAATTTGATAACCCAATGTCACGGGGGCACGTTTTCTTTTAAGCAGGCCACGTATATTCGTTCTATGTGTACGGTTGTACGACAAGAGTCAGCGCTATCGTCATCGTGGAACACTTTCACAAATTAATGCGCGCTCTCTCCGCCGGCGGCATGCAAGCATTCGAGCAGTTCCCGCACAACGGCCAAAACTGCAATAGTTTAAGTCATGCTCCAAAACTAGCCCGGCCACTTCTTACAGCCGATGTCCGCATTCAATGCGTCCTTGATAGAGCCGGGCTTTAGTCCGTACTGCGCAGGGTTGCAGCCGCCACTGAGCAAGCGGGTGGATCCATATAATCCCCTACTAGGGCGTCGTCTAGGGTGTCAGGGCTTGCTATCAATACGCTCCCATATATTGTGTTATTGGGCTGCGCCTAGCGGGGCCCTACGCGGGGAAAATCCGCCCGCGCAAGGCGCGTCCGTCGCCTTTTATCGGGATCCGTTGGTGAATTTTCTAAGTTATGTCATAAAAATGCGCCATTGTACCACTCAGCGGTCTGCGGCGCCGGTGCTGACGTGGCGATACGGACAGATACGTACATGTCAAGACTTACGAGGGGGGCTGCAAAAGTACGAAACAAATAATGGGTACCTCGTCATGTATTATTCGGAGTATGTAACGAGAAGGTGTTGAACAGGATGCAGGGTTGAGATAATATTACGTAGAGGTTAGCAGAGTTTTCAGAATTCGAGAGGTGGAAAGGAGCGGAAAGTAAATTAATAAGTTCTGCTGGGAGGGAGTCATATAATGATTACGAGTTGATGTATGTGCTGCGAGCCAGGGAGACATGTATGTGAGCCCGTGAGGTGGCCATGCGAGGCGCCACCTCGTCTCTGATGTTATTATGTACATTGTATCAGGGTTATCACTGTCTGATTCAAGGGTTGCTAATAAGGTTTTTGCATGGTTTGGTGATTCCCTCACATTCCCCCCCGCGTCTGGAAAAAACAGTTATTGCAGGCTAAGCCCCCCCCCCCCCCCCCCTTGGGGAGAGCTCATGCGAGGCAGCATTGAAGCTCTGCACGGCACGGACGACTAGGGCGCCAAGGTGCTTGACCTCGTTATTACATCAGTCACGGCCATCACCTACTCGAGCTACGAGGGCAAGATACGCCTCTTAGCCGAGTTTGGCATCGACGAGGAAGGCATCTCCCTTTTGGACTGCACCGAGGCCACGTGCCTCTGCTACCTCGCATGGAGTGCGGTGCGCGGCACCATCGGCGCGGGCTCCGTGCAACCCTACCTCTCTGCCATCAACACCTTCCGGCGTCACACCGGTCGCGACAACGCCCCGGCTACCGGTCCGGCCATCATAGACATGAAGCGCGCGCTTCATACCCGTCAGTTTAAGACGAGTGAGGAGCTTCGGCGTACCCGCATACCCTAGGTTTAAGGGAGGGACAGAAACCCCAAGAACACAGCTTTAAACAAAAGATCTATTTACTTTCCGTATACTACAGCCTGGAACCTCGGACTGACAAATTCACTTTTTTCCGCCCGCCCTGGGACAGGAATGGCAACAATGGAACCATGGGTACAACCTGGTTTAACCGCTGGTGAGACCCAACAGAAACCCTTGCAAATCCACTTATTATTCACGTCGTCGTCGTTTGTAGTGCATTATTTAATCATCTTCGTCGATTCGTCGTTTATTGTAGTATATCATTAAATCAATTTTCTATAAAGTAGTACAGTGCAATGAGCATCATCGACGATAAATAATTCGGGCGCGCGATCGCGCGTTGCTTGGTCGTCGGCCGTCCGCGCTGATCGGTCCGTGACCTGGCCAGGCATGGTCATTAGCTGCATGCGGCCAGAGGTGGGCAATTCCAAGGAATCCCACTCAGGGGTGGTTGGAATTCCAAAGGAATTTCTGGAACCAGATTTCAACTCGAATGACAATGAAGGACGCGGTGACATGGCGCGTCGACTGCCAGTCGCGCGCGCGTCTGCCCCGAGTGCTCGCCGCCCGCTGTCGCGCAGCCCCGCACGGCCGCACCGCGCGCTGATATACTCTGATTATCTGATAGATGTCATGAAACTACTTATGTCGCTCCTACTACTCGTACGACAAGAGTACATCCGCCGGGCGCGGCCAGCCGATTGCGCTAGCTGCAACCGATTGTCCCCCCCCCCCCCCCTCCGCAGGCCGCAATGCCCGTGCATCGGTCATTTCCAGCCCCAAGAGTTCCGGGCGACACGACACAGATTCGGCCAGGTAAAGCCCCAACCTACCCAGCGTTCGCCATGCACCGTGCTCCGGTTTGTCGCTCACCGGCCACCTTAGACCGTGGTTGCTGAAGTGTTGAATCACGCGTGACTGAGCTAATTCGCCGATCCGAATCGGACATGCCAACCACACTACCAGTCTATCACGCCCTAACAAAGTGGGCCTAAGCGGGTCCGATCTCTCCATATACCACGAGCACTGTGCCCGGGGGTGGAGCCACTCGGCCGGGCACCAAGCAATGGCGCGGCTATCCGCGGTGTCCGTCCCAAGGCATGTGCCATCAACAACACGCCGCGAGCATATGCGTGCCGAGCACATGCATGCCGCCAGGAGTGCCGCCGGCACCGATGCGGCGGGTTCCAGCAACGTTGCAGCTAAGTGCCAAATCTGCAAGGAAGCACTGGCCATGAGCCGAGGCCCCATCCGAACACCACGTACGCCTCCGTAGGTGCCGGGCTATGTAGCTACTTGTCGACTCGTTGTGCATGTCGCTACGATACCACTATGAAGTGGACCTTTTGTAATGAAATTGAATTACAGTTTGTTATATATTCATACTGCCCAAGTTTTATATATTGGCGCCGTGCAGCGACAGCCCGCCGGTGGTGCGCGGCAGGCAACCTATCTACGGCACCGCAGCGGTTGTTAATTTACAGTCAGGGGGGGTCCTCATCAGTGGAAATCCTGAGCCCGAGTGGGATTCCCAGGAATTCCAAGGGATTCCAATTCCTGGAATTCCTGAAGGAATTTTAAGGAATTCCAGGTGCCCATCTTGTCTGGCTGCGGCGCGCTGCTGGTACCCACCGCGAATGGCGACTACAGCGCTGCGAGTCGCACTACCACCGCAGACGGCGTGTCACCCTCATCTGGATCTCACCCAGTCCCGGCTTCGCCGCCCATTCATTTACCAGCGAGTATCGTACAGTGTAGTCGAACGCAAGGCGCCGCGTCAGTGTATCAACTTGGGACTGCCGCCCCACGGTGCTCGGCATGGCCGGAGCGGTGGCGGTGGCGGTGGCCGTGGCGGTGGTGACGCTGCTGGGCGCGGTGGGCGAGCTGCCAGCGGCTCTCGGCGCGCGGACCACACAGAACACCATCCGCTACCTGGCGGACGACCGCTTCCCGGGATGGAAGGGCGAGGTCGCAACGATAGGCGCCAGGAGCGCTCAGGATGGATCAGCGGTCCGCAGCGGGCTCGCGGTGAGTTGCAGCGTCTGCGTGGTTTCTCAAGGCCACGGGGGGAGGGGGGGAGTCGCTAGCGGGTAAGAGAGCGAGAGAGAAAAAAAGACAGCCCAAGCTGAATCCACATCCTAAACAACTCAAAACGGAAGGTAGGGGAGCGGGGGAGGGAGCTGCGTCGCGCCGAAAGGAGCCCGCTCCGGCCGGTCGGCGCCTCCTCTCGGCCCTGTGCATTTCTTACGGCAGACTGGCCGCGCGTGCCCTCCCGGCCACGCAGGTGAACGACACAGGCGCGAAGCCTGACATGGTGTACGGCATGACGCCGGTGAACCGCGAGTGGATGACTTTCGGCGACGCAGACGGCACGGTGGGACCCCCACTCCTCCGCTAGCGAGCTGGCCCTGTTTCTCAGCCTAGCCGGCTCACATTCCAGAGCCCCCTCTAGTACGCTGGGAAGCTAACCACCGGCGCCCTACTGCCGCTCGGCAGGTGCTGTATAGCGGCGAGGTGCTGCAGATGTCCAGCCAGCCTCGCGTTTTTCTTTACAAAAACTTCCTCACCCAGGAAGAGTGTGACTTCCTCATCAGCCACGTGAGCTGCCTCCCCTCCCCCCCCTCACTCTCCCTTTCCCCCCGCCTTCCTGCCAGCTGACACGCGCTCCTGCCTCACTGCCTGCCCGCCTGCCGTGCAGTCCAAAAACAAGCTGCAGGCCTCCACTGTGGTGGACAACAAGACTGGCAAGAGCATCCCTAGCACGGTGGTCCCCGCCCCCCGGGCCGCCCTCCATCCCGCCGCCCTCTCCAGGCCCCCTTATGTTCCGTTGTGGTGTACTGACTCCACGGGCCGACTCCCTCTGCGCCCGCAGGTGCGCACCTCCTACGGCACACACTTCGACTACGGCGAGAACCAGGTGGTGCGCGACATCGAGGCGCGCGTGGCCGCGGTGACGATGCTGCCCGCTGGTGCGCCCCGGCCGTGGCATCATGCGGCGGGATGAGGCAGGCGTGCGGCACGGAGCGGGGTGGTTACTGAGTGGGGCGGGGAGATGGGTGCGTGGATGGCTGACCTCCCTTGTCGGCGCGCAGACAACGGCGAGCCGATGCAGATCCTGCGCTATGAGCATGGCCAGAAGTACGAGCCGCACCAGGTTCGGCATGCCATGGGTGCACGGGCCCCCGCGCTGGGTAGCCCACGGCATGGCCACGGCCAATGCCGGAAGGGCATGTGGGACCTGCAGAAGATGCTGCACCGCACAGGTCCCACATGGTCACACAGGTCCCGCACAACCGACTTGACTGAGCCCCTTAATCCCCCCTCCACCCCCGGCCCCCTCTTCATGCCTTCTCTCGCCCCTCGCAACTGGGCAGGACTACTTCCACGATGACTACAACCAGCGCCCGGAGATTGGCGGCCAGCGCGTACTCACTGTGCTGATGTACCTGTGCGTCCCTCAGCGCTCCTGGCTGTACCTTTGCAGCCATCGGGTCAGGTGTGTGCGGCGGGGGGGAGTACCGCTGACGCTGGGCGCTGGCACCGGTGGCGCAGAGCGACGGTGGCGGATGGCGCGGGTGGGGAGACCGTGTTTCCGAGCTCCAGGATCAAGCCAGGCAAGGATACGAGGGACCCTGACGTGTGGTCGGAATGCGCGCGCCGCGGGGTGGCCGTCAAGGCGGTGCGCGCCCCCCCCCCCCCCTCCCCCCCCCCCCCCCCCCACACACACATCTCTGAAGCCATCAGCAACATTAAAGAAATGATAGAATCAAACTGAATCAAATATAACTTTCCTGTGATCACAATATCATCATCACTGCAAGTGTCACCGGGCCCACTTATCACCCCCTCCCCTGGGGTCAACTACACGGGATGTGCCGCGGAGCAGGTGGCAGGCGACGCGGTGGTCTTCTACAGCATCAAGCCGGACGGCGAGCTGGACCGCAAGTCGCTGCATGGGTCATGTCCCACGTACGAGGGGGAGAAGTGGAGCGCGACGAAGTGGATCCGGGCGGGCGCCTACCTAGGGTGAGTCGGCATCTCCCACCCCCCTTCAGTATGAGGTCCCCCATCTGTGCCCCCATAAACACAGGCACACTGAATCTCGTTGTCTGATATCTTGTCAGCTTTGCACCACTTTATTGCTTTGCCCCCCCCCCCCCCCCCCCCCCCCTCCCCCCCAAAAATGAAGTACATATTCAAGATGTACTATTTCCAAACATTTCCAGACACTCACTGCCACCCGTTTCGGGGGGCGAGGAGGATTAAGAATGTCTATTCTGCGCGAGCGCTTTGTGCCACCCTCAGTCTCTCAGCGCCGTGCAGTTCTGCCTCGCCCTGACTCTCCTGGTGTGTGGCGGGCAGGCGGAAGGACAAGAACAAAAAGCAGCACACGGATCCATGCCACGACGACGACATCTTCATGTGCCGGGAGTGGGCGGGCAAGGGCGAATGCGAAAAGAATCCCGGTGCGTGGATGGACCGCGCGTCGCTGGGGTTGAGTTTGGGGCATGCGCTGAGCTTGGAGCTGAGTAGGCCTCAGGCTGGACAAGGCCGCGCGGGGCTCTGGCCCGATCCTTCCACCCGTATGCACAACACTCTGCGGTGGTGTTTGTGTATGTATGTTGCGATGTGTGCTTGGATCAGAAGCTCAGAGCGGAGGCTTTGGGGTGGTTGCGCCTACTTGTTGTCGCCACTCGCGGGGCTATCGTAGTGTACAATCACGTACTCGAGGTCATGTTGACCTTGGTTCAGGGCGGAACCCCCCCCCCCCCCCCCCCCCCCCCCCGCTCCCCCTGGCCCGCCCCTGATTGAATCTGGTTGAAACGGTGTCTGGCTGTCAGGCTGAATCCGAATCGCGCACTGAACCATTTACTCCAGTTCCCGTGTGCCAAGAGCAAGGGAGTGTTTTGCACCATTGAGTCAGGGATTCCGTGCCATATCCTGAAAAACGGTTTCCTTTTCTACACAAGGGGTTCAGGAAAATTCACATGCAGAGACCCCACAGCGTGCTTGCCATGGTCAGTGTGGAGTTATTCACACAACCGAGAACTAAGTGTAAGTTCCTGAAGGCCATGGTGGCATTGGCACCGGCTGATGCCCCCCCCCCCCCACCAACCCCCCACCCCCCCGCCGTCTCCACCCTGTTCCCGCGCAGGCTTTATGCTGAAAGGGTGCCGAAAGTCGTGCAAGCAGTGCACCCCAGGATCCGCATGAGCGCGGCGCAACTTTGGCGGCGGAGGGAGCAGACCCCGCATTCATTACTCCAGCGGGATCCCAGGGCAGACCCCCTCCCCCCTCTCTCCCCCCCTGGGGCACAGGTTTCAAAACTAGGTGGTAAAGGGGGGCATGTCGCACGCCCCTTCCAAAACTTTTTGGCCGTGAGTCGGCATGTAACTGCGGCGGGGGCATACCGCATGGGCCAAACAAGAAGCACCCCCCCCCCCCCCCCCCCCCCAACACACGTTTGGCTTCTTCACCCCTACAAGTCCCGCGCATAGTCCTGGCAGATCTTCGACATGTCCTGCATGCAGTAGTTCGGTAGCACTTCGTGCAGGGATACCTGTGCCACGTGGGCGCTGGGGTCTCAGGCTGCCAGTTGCAGCACCATCAGGGAAGCGGATTGGAGTTTGGGGAGGAGTGCGCGGGGGGGGGGGGGGGGGGGGGGGTAAACTCACCACTTTCTTGCCGCCGCCCAGTCTCACCGGCACGCTCTTCAGTAGCTTCTCCACCTCGGAGTCGTCGAAACCCTTGGAAGACATCTAATCAGCAGCAAGGGCAGCACGGCTTGTCAGTCGCCACAAGCCCCATCCAGCATGCCGGCAGTGCGGCGCTCCGAGCAGCGGCGGGCAGTGCAGACAGAAAGAAGGGGCTCACCATCGGCCCGATGGCAGCTGCCAGGACCTGCGACATCTTGAGCTCACCGGTGCCCTTCATATCGCGGAGGTACAGATGCCAGCCCCCGAAGTCGGCGTACACGTCCTGGCCTGCGGCGGCGAGGCGCGCACCCCATCAGCACCGGTTGCGGAAGCAGGGGAGCCGGAAAAGAGAAAAACAGAACAGTCGCGCCACCGTGTGCTCAGCGCTACCCCGGCACCGCTAAGGCATGTACCGAGCTTGTAGGCGAGGTCCTCGTAGGCGCTCTTCTTGGTGGCTCCCTCGGCTGAGACGAGCTTGGCAAGGTCCAAGAAGCCGCCCACGGCTACACACGAGAAAGGGCGCCGGGCAATATTGAGTCACAGCCGGGTGACAGGCATTCAAAACAAGTATGGATACAACTATAATTCATTACAGTAGTGCCACCTTGAAGGTTCCTAATGCCCTGAGAAAATCGTCACAAACAAAGAAAGTATCTTGTGTGGAAACCTCAACCGGGAGCATGCAAAAATCACGCGGGACTATCAACCCACGCACCGTCGTCAGCGATCCCAGCAGCACGCAGGCTGCGGCCAGAGGAGCCGGCGCGGCCGGGCTGGCGCAGCCGAAACGCGAACCTGGGCTGAGCTCCGGGGCGGCTGGCACCCCGCGCGGCTCGCCCAACCGGCGCGGCTCCGGTGGCGGGGCGGCGGGCAAAGGGGTTACTCGCTGTGGCACAGCACAACGGCGACATCTCGTGCGGCTTCAGGGAATTCTGTTGTGGGGAAGTGTTGCGGCGAGGGTCAAGCCGCAGTACTATTCATTCAGCGAAGTATCGTCCTTATGCCTTACTGACTCGCGATTGTGCTTGCAAGAGTAAGTTGTGCCGAGGTCGGCGGGCGCGGATCAGATAATCCGTAAACGAGTTCGCGAAACGTGCGCAGCAGCAGCCATACAGTATAGTCGCTACCCGATGAGTTTGGGTAATACACGCGGTAGAGGGAATTTCAGGTAGCTAGCGACTATGGCCCCTAATCCCTAATCCCTAATCCCTAATCCCTAATCCTTAATCCCTAGTCCCTAATCCTTAGTTCCTAATAATCCTTGATATATCTCGCAAGCAGACGAGGCGAGAGAGGGAGGACCGTACAGGCGGTACCCGTACCTGTACCTGTACCTGTACCGTTTCTGGACATATTCCGCCCGGCGGTATTCGTTCCACGCAGCATGACGTCGTTGGTTTTCCTCGGATTTCTGTGTGGATTTCTTGAATGTTGCGTCTAGCTCATGTAATCATTTTCCTCGGGCCCCCGGAATCCTGCTGCATGTTAGTCAGCAATTAAGTACCGAATGACCTGACCCGTATATGTAAGAAGCGCCTCCCCCCCCCCCTGTTCGATCACCAAGAGCATTTCGCACATCTGAGGGCTGCTGGTCGGCATCCCTCTGCTCGCATCCATTGAACCCGTCTCGCATTGTCACCGACCCTATGTGTCATCATCGGGTTCATCATTGGTCGGTCGCCAGGCAGGCGGAGCATGATCTCATGGCAGTAGATGGCATGGAGTAGATGGAGCGGACAAGCGCCTCAACTAGTGAAACGCAAGCGTGACGCCACAGCACTACGCAGCCGTTCGGGCTACCGCCGTCGCAAGTGTTGGTCAAGGCAACAGTTAAACCGACTATAGTGGCGGCGTATCCCCGCCCTATAGTTTTGTAGCCCAGCCAACCGGCGAGCATAAGTGCAAACCTTCTATAATTCTTAGAGGCGCTGGCGCGGAGCGAGCCGCGAGCCGCCTATCTATATGCTCCCTACTCCTGGTCAGGCGCTCCCATGTAACCATGTTTGCAATCTCAACTAGCAACTTGTTGTGCGACTCTCTCTTGCTGCATCTCGTGAACCAGCGCACGCTTTTGAGGTCGAACTCGTGTCGCATGATCTTCTTGGTGGTGGTCTTGGAGAGCACCATATCATGGGCCAAGCTTCACTGCTCGTTGTTTTCTCCCCTCCCCTTGTCCAAGCTAGTCTCGTCCCACAGCTGTCGGTAGATGCGGGTTTTGCTTACGGTGTTTCAAAGTCAACCTTTCAGGGTAGATAAGAGGGGGCGGTAATCCCGCGCTTGAGAGGGGTGCTGATATGAATATGTCTAATATAAGCTTTGTAATTGTATGTTGGACAAAACCATATCTCTGTGCCAAGGGCGCCACACCGCCGGGTATGGCTCGGTTTCCAGGTGACATGGCCGGTCCCACACCTGGGTTGTAGGAAGACGGCTGCATGGGTGCATGTCTCGCAACGCATCCGGCCAATCAAACAGTTTATTAGCTCGTACAATCATTGTCTGCATTATTGAGGTCGACGATGATGGGCTGAACTTTTGCGGCCGTCGTGGGGAGCTGAGGCCGCGCAGGCTTCAAACATGTGCACGGTTGTTGTGCGCCTGTCCGTGTCAACCTCATCGACCGGACCCGCAGAGCCATCTCGTTCAAAGCCAAAAGTGGCGACCCCTGCCGATATGCTTGTTTCCAACGGGATGCAGGATTGTGCCATCGGCCGAGAGCTGCAATATTGCTTAACCCACTTGAATAATGTGTACTTGTTTAGTGGGGCACCAGCGTCCGAGCTTGAGGCTATTTTATCGGCGGCAATCTATATAACAACACTACAACGTTGGCACAACAAGTGGAGCGATCAAATGTGACGGTCCAGCATGCCTAGCAAACGCCATGCTGTGCGGCAGCAATAACGCGACTCGCAGTGGCAGTTGAGCCACTGCGTTGCATGATATCAAGCAATATATTGACAGTGCATGTACTCACCCGCCCGTGCGTGCTGATGCTATCAACGGTTGAGAGTAGCCGTGCCGAGCCCCCATAGACAGCGCTGGCAAACGACGCGATGTCGTCATGGCAACAACAATAAGTGCATACAACCCGAGCACGAGGCGAGTCGCGGCGTGCTGGATGCCATAGAGGGCCGCTAGGTATAATATGACAACACTGTAGTGCGGCTACTACCCGTAGTAGTAAGTCCGCGGCATCGCATTACTACATACCGCATTGAGGCGCGGCGGTGCGCTTGACGAGCAGTGTTGTGCACTGCTGCGCGAGCGCTATAAAGCAATATGTTATCAGTTAGGTGCATGTACTCACCGTGCCTTATGATGCCAACAACAACTAAGAGCCTTGCAGAGCCCCCTCAGACGGCGCAGGCCGTCGACGTGATGTTGTCGTAGTCTTGGCAGCAACAACTGGCTGCATACAACTATCAGCATGCATGGACCGGAAAATCAATAACCAGTCCGTCAGTCCGAGCATGATGAGGCGAGTCGCGTCGTGGACGCCAAAGAGGGTCGCCGGATGTAATATTTCGAAAATGTAGTGCCGCTACTACCCGTGCGCAGTAGGTAGTTCGCGACAGCACCCGCAATACTACCGCACTGAGGCGCGGTGGTGCGCTTGGCGGGCAGTGTCGTGCAGAGAGTCAAACCGACATGGTAGCAGTTGTCCACGACTTATTGGAGTGCTCGTCAGGGGTGACCGCCCAGATTTTAGTCTCGGCCAAGCAACTAGGGACCGGGGGAACAAACTAGACATTGTCGATGTAGGGGCGAAGGAGACGTGCAGCGCGGGGGTCAGTGCTCCTCCACAAGAAGGAGTATCGATAAGCGCAAATCGTCGGGGCTGCGCCGCCGGGCGGCGCGGCCCTTCTCGCGCTACACCTGCATGGTAATGATGTGCGGTCGACGTGCACGTTCTGCACTCAAGACACGCTAGTACGCCCTCGAGCGATAAAATCACGAAGTTGGCGACCGCGATCATGAGGGCCCGGAAGTCGTAATGGTACATACCCGGGGGGAAGAGCAGAAACAATTAGCCAGGCACACCCAGCGAAAGCGAGTAGGTTTGCAGACAGCGGAGGCCGTAAGGCGACAGCCGTACGGCGGCGTTGATCGTATGAGTATCACGCCACGGCGCGCCGCGGTGAGGTGCAGGCTGCCCTTATCTAGCGATGGTGTCAATGTTGTGAAACTCGAAGAACGTGTTGCTGGCCGGCAAGGTAGGGCTGCAACGACCTAGCCTTAATGAGGCCTCGCTCACCGATCATGGCGACGTAGCGAACAATAATAGCAGTAGTCGCTTCAAGGGGGGTGATGCCCTCCGAGACGTGACATAACTCGGCGAACTGAGCCACCTTCCCATAGTAGCTCCGCAGAGCTAGCGCATTGAGGGAACTGGAAAGGAAGTCGAGGGCGCGCTGCCCCAGCTCGTCCAAGCCGAAAGCCTCTCGGTAGTGAAGTTGCCCATGGCGCGAGAGCTTCGGGCTCGTCGATTACGTAAGTGCGACGTCTGCCAGAGGCGGTAACCGGGGGCCGAGCCATCCCGACAACACATTCGGCTACGTCTGGTAAGTTGCCATTGGTTGAACTGTAGTTGTTGGACGGGTTAGACACGGTACGGGTTTGCGGGGCAATGTTAACGCATGAGGGCCGCCCCGCACGCCCGTCGCGCTCGTAGCGCGTGTCTCGCTCGTAACTTACACGCGCGAAGGAAGGTCGTTGATAACCACTGGTAGCCCGTAAAGTAACAATTGACGGACGCAATGATAAAATTGTACGGGAGACGGGTTGTTGAGCCGTCATATATATGTGCATGCGTGCGGATGGTTGAGCCGCACTTATTTATTGGCCTTTGTTCTATGAAGCCCCGCACCAAGGAAATGTCTAAATGAAGTATGTAGGATAGGGGAATCCGGTACTTTAGGGCGCTCATCCCGTCATCGCTGCCCTGCATGGGTCCGCCGTATCACGGTACCACCAAGCAAAAGGTGGCCTCGCAAAGCACCAGCAACTTCGACGGAAGGCGCGCCACGCCAACACTCGTGCTCACCTTCGCGGCCGCGTTCACAACTGCCACCACGCACGCCCACGCCCACGCCCGCAACCTGCCAGCGTCGCATGCACGCGAGCAATAGCTGATCCCTTATTGGCGTTGCTAGCGCCGTTTGCCTCGTAAAGTGCGCATCAAGTTGCCGGAGACCGTTGTACCCAAATGCTTTGCTGCGTCATTGAAATGCTGAGCCCGCAACACGTCCGACACCCCATGGTCACCGTGTACACGCTTGATCTTGTGCAACCTCATCGGAGGAAAACCATACGAAAATGGAATCAATGCAGTGTCGATGGCCTCGGCGGGCGTGGTTGCGAGCACGCGCGAGCCATGCAAGGGGTGAAGTCTGGATTATCAACCGGAACGTAGGATGACAGCTCGTCGAGGGCCACGAAATGAGCAGCGGTGTGAGCCCTAAACATGTCATCCAAGTGTGCTTCTCTTGGGCCGGCAGTCGCCGGTCATCCTGCTTGAGGTAGTCGTTCGTCATGTCGTCGATTAACATTGCGAACAACCCGGGTACCCGCCGGCGGTTATTGACCGTCGGTCGAACGTCCTCGTAACCATGCGTTGCTCTGTGCAATAGCTATGGCACCGCGAGATAGTCGTCCTCGTCACTTGCGGATTTCGAACCGACACGGCCACTCTGGGCTCGCTTGGCTTTAGCAAGTAGTCGGGTCGCGCTGCGGCTCCACCGCGGCATGTGGTCGGCTATACCCCGCGCCACGTTGCCGGAATGTCCATGGCTATGTGCCCCGCCGCCATTGACACCGCGTCCACTGCAAGCCGTCATTTAATCCAACGACGAAATGATTTCTAGCAGCAGCAACGTAGACTTGCATGCATGCATGTCAGCTTGAAGTGACTCGAGCATCGGCTCGGGGACGACGCGGGGTCTTCATCTGACATGCATGGTACCGCACGGACGTAATACGGATGCGAATGACATGTATTACACTCGGATGGTGAGCCGGGTGCGGTCTTAAAACAACTTGTGACCCTGCCCGCAACATGTTACGAAAGAATTAATCCTTGCGTGGAAGACATCGCAAATGGAAGATGGAATGCTCAGCTCATCAGCTGGGCTGCTTTTATGCATGCTCGTGCTGCACATGAAGGGGCGCAGCTACTGACGGCCGGGGTGAACTAGTAACCCGTACCACTACGGCAGCACATGCAGCTAGGATAAAGCGGTTGGGAAAGGAGGAAATCCCATAAACTAGTGTAGATATCAGAACGGACACGACCAGCGAAGCATTTTAACGGCCTGACTTTGACCAGAGTATATTATTCCTCTCATCATGTCTCGCTATGGTATAAATCCTTTTATTATTCCGCCGATATTTTCACTACCTACCAGGACTTGTAATACCGGTGGCATATTTATTAGTTTTTTCACTAATACCGGCAGTATTTATTATTTTCCTAATACCGGCATAATAATAATAATAATAATCATAATAATACCGGCGGTGGCATATTTATTATTTTCCTAATACCGGCAGTGGGCAGTAGCTACAGTCAACCAGTATATGTATGGTGAGTTGGTGACACAAAAAGGCAGGACATTAATATTATAATACAGATGTTTAAAAATACCATGCACTTCATTTAAGTACTGTACCTGTGTTACCCGTGTTGCCACTTGCTGCCAAGCCAGTCCTGCCCGGTCCGGCCGGGGCGGGGGCGGAAAATCGATCTGCTCGTCCTGCTGTCGATTCGCCGGGGGTTGGCGGCGGATGACGATCCCTTCTCTTGCCACTGGGTGGGTGGTGAAGCTAAATCGGCCGGGCGATCTTCCGGGCTGCAGCTGCAGCGCGTGGCGACTAGCGGTACTTGCAGTTCAAGTAGAGGCTAGCTGCTGCGCTGGCTGCCCTATAGCCCCGGCAGCGGAATGGATGACGCGGACTGGCTGCACGACGAGGAGCTCACCTCCCCGCCGTGGGGCGAGGCGGGCCGCGTCGCCACGCTGGGCGTGGTGTCCGCCTTCAGCAAGCTCCTGCTGAACGGGCTCAACCGCACGGAAGTGCGCAACCGAGCCGTGCTGGACAAGCACATCATGCAACGGGAGCCAGGCGTGGGTCTGCTTACGGTGTGCAACCACACGAGGCGCGTCCACCTACAATATCCCCCCACCCCCCTTGCCCTTTACCGCTCGCGTTAAGAGAGAGAAATAGAAATAAAAAAACACGCTCGCCGACTGAGGGCGAGCCGCTCGACCCCGCGCATCATCGCAGCACCTTCGATGATCCGGGCGTGATCTGCGCGATGCTTCCGTGGTCCTTCTTCCTCACGGAGCACCTGCATCATGGCAACCGATGGACGCTCTGCGCGCAGGAGATTTGCTACTCCAACTGGCTGTTCGGGTGCTCCCCCACCCCCCCCCCCCCCCCCCCCCCCCCCCCCCCCGGCCCTTTAATTTGGCGCTGGTCGCATATTATGTGGGCTGAAACTCCTTTGCGCCTTTCCCGGGGCGCACTGCCGCTCGGGAATCCGCTAGCCAGTTCTTCCGCAGCGGCAAGGTGCTGCCGATCGACCGCCAGGGGGGCATCGAGCAGCCGGTGATGGGCATCACCTCTCACCGCATGGCGCGCGGTGACTGGGTGCACGTTTTCCCTGAGGGGCGCGTCTCCTTCTCCGGGGAGATGGTACCCTGCAAGAGAGGCGTGGGAAAGCTGGTATGCGACTATGTCAACGAGACCGGCAGGTGCAGCACCGTCGATCCCTCATGGCAGGCTTTCCCCCATTGCATGCCCACCACAGCACCTTGTAACCCAACTGAGATAGCTTCCCTGGCCCTCCGCCGCTTGGGATCCCGCAGTCCGCCGATTGTGCTGCCGTTCTACCACTCTGGGATGGGGGAGATCAAGCGAAGATACAGCAACATCTTCTCCATTGGTGTGTCACCCTCTCATGCCCCCCGCCGCCCAATTTACCCCCCTCCCTGCGCCGAGAAGGCCAAGTGCCCAGCCGCATACACCACGCACTGCGGTCCCTTGAGCACCCTGGTGAGCGAGGTGTGGTGTGCCTGGCAGGGCACGACTTGGTGGTCACTATGGGCGAGCCGATCGAGGTGCCTCAGGAGGTGTGCGACAAGTGCCGCGCGGGGGGCACCCTGACACGTGCGGCCTGGGCGGACATCACGGCGCTGGTGCAGCAGTCGCTGGTGGACCTGGAGGCGCGCTCGCCGCCAAATGTCAACCAGCCTGCGCGGGAGCGCAAGCCGGACCCAGGCCCAACGCCCGCGTGAGCCGGGCGCAGGTGTAGAGAGTTCTAGAGTCTAGTGTTTAGGGTTATAGCTAGAGCAGCGGGTGTGATGCTGTGCTCGCCTGTGCCAGCCGGGGCGCTGCAATGAGCGTCAGGAGAGCAGCGATCATTGCCGCCCCACATGCCACCTGCGCTGTCGCCAGCACCTGCACAGCCCCACATTTTGCACCTCACCGCGGCTTGCTGCCCATTCCCCCCACCCCTTCACCCGCACACAAACACCATCCCGGGACATAGCTTGTGTACCCAGGTGCCAGTGGCTGCTTGTTGCTCCCAAAGTCAACCGAGGCCACCCCTTAACACATCACATCACTGCCAACCCCGGTGCCCCCTCACCCCCCACTCCTCAAGCAATCATTGCGAAATCCCACAGCAGTCCCTTCCCAAAGCAGCATGATGTGCATTTTGATGCAGTTCCTGCTCACTAAGCACGTAGATCTCGAAATTTGCCGCGTGCGAAAAGGCTGCAGCAAGGCAAACACGGGCATGTTGAGCCAATGCATGCATCCCGTGTGCCGTAGACATGAAGGGAGCGTGAGCACGCACGCCCCTGGCAAAGAAGGGGGAGAGGGGGAGTCCTACCGGGGGGGGGGGGGGGGGGGAGGAGGGAGGTCGCATCTAGATCTCGCTGCGCGGCCACATCTTGCTGTCCTCCCAGTCGAGCGGCGACAGCAGGGAGGCAGAGTTGGCGTCCAGCATCCAGGTGAGCTTGCCGTCGACGGGCGCCAGCATCTGCGCGGGCACCGAGCCCGGCAGCGCCTGCGTCTCCAGCGCGCGCTGCACGATGTCTGCCTTGCTCTCGCCGGTCGCGACCATCACTACGTGGCGCGCGGCGTTGATGACGGGCATGGTCATGGTGATGCGCTCCGGCGGTGGCTTGGGGCTGTTGGAGACGGGGAGCACCCAGCGCCCGTCGTCGCAGGACGTGGCGCCGGTGTTGGGGAACAGCGACGCAACGTGGCCGTCGTAGCCGATTCCAAGCAGCATGAGGTCGTGCACGGGCAGGCCCGCCTCGTTGCGCGGCAGCACGTGCTTGGGCAGCGACATCATGCGGCCCGCGTACGCAGTTGCCGCCTGGTCCACCGGCAGCCCCTCCTCGATGGCAATGATCTGCTCTGGTGGGACACCCACCTGTTTGCCGGGAGGGGGGGGGGGGGGGGGTTAACCCACGACTAAATTAATCCAAACCTCCCATCACATGATCCGCGTGCACTGGTGTGATTGTGCTGTTCACATGCTGGTTTGGGTGTGGGGACCTTGCTAAGGAAGGACTCCACCGCCAGCTTGTGCGTGCTGTCGGGGTGGCTGTGCGGCACGTTGCGCTCGTCCACGTACAGCACCGTCCACTTGTCAAACTCCACGGACGCGGCGCCCACTAGGCTGTTCAGCAGCGTGGGCAGCGACCCGCCGCTGAGCACGAGCGTGAAGGCGCCGCGCTCCGCGATGGCGTCCGCGGAGGCGGCCGCCACCATGCGCGCGAGCGCCACTGACACCTGCGCCTTGTTGCCGTACTGCATGATGTCGCCCTCGCCCTCCACGCTGCGGTACTGGAACTCGTGCGCCACGCCGGTGCCGCAGCCCTTGGAGGTGGAGATGGGGGCAACCTTGCCTGCGGGTCGCCCAGCGAGGGAGGTCATCAGCAGCCTCCCCGGCCAACCCAGCAGCAAGTCCTCGTGTGACCGGTCCAAGCCTGGCTCTGGGCATTGACACTGGCGCTGGCGGCGACATGCCTCACGGGCATTGGCAGTGCTGGATGTGGGCAGCTGCATGGGGAGTGGTGCGGCAGCTATCCCGCGAGGCGGGAGCAGCACGGGGAAGGCTGCGGGAAGGGGCAGCGAGTTTCCTCACCGGAGGCCATGAGGTGGGCGCCCATGACAGGCGGGATGCCGTCCGGCCACACGCCGTTCTCCGGGATGACGTTGATCGTCGGCGGCGGCTTGGCGCCCGCCTTGGTGGGCGGCGGTGCGGCCACCTTCTGCTCTGCCTCTCGGGGCGCGCTCGTCTCCACCTTCGGCTGCTTCAGCGCGGCTCGGCGCACGCTGGGACGCGCCGCCTGAAGCAAGGACGCCCAGACAGGGATTTTTTTTGGGGGGGGGGGAGCTTCATCACAGCAGTACAGTGTGTTACTCCGTGGGCGGCAGGCATGGACAGCGCGAATGGGAGAGGCACGGGTCTGACTCTCAGCCGCATCAGCGGCATAACATATTCAAATGCTCATCATTATTAAAAGCAGACGGGGTGATATGCATATATACGTGCCCCCCTAATTATTTTTCACGGTTTATACCCCCCCCCCCCCCCCCCCCCCCTCTCTCTCCTACCCTCCTGTGCTCCCCTTCAATCTGTGTTCCTTCGGGGTCGGAAGGCGGGCTAGCGGCCGCGTGTGCGGACTGTGGAATAATATGCGCATGCGGGTCAGCGCGGATTGGTTAGGGTGCACGCTGGAACTGGAGGCGGCTGACGCATGGTCGATCGGTTGGCATCTGGTCTGGAGCGAGAGGGGGGGGGGAAGGGGACCCACAGTGCTCGGCTGCCGGGCGGCGGCGGCCCGCCGGGGCGGCGCCGTGGCGCATGTAGCCTTTGCGAGCGCGTGGGAAGCCATCAGGATTCAATGAAGGGGGAGGGGGGAGCAAGTCGAGCTGAGGGAATGCGGCTTGCGGCGAAGAAGGGCCTGCCTGCCTGCACGAAAGACGAGTGAATGGCTGAGCGAGGTTTCGTCTGTCATCTGCTGATCGCACCATGTCTGCGGAGCAGCAGGCGGCGCATTTTCTGCTTAAATGTAGGCTTTTTCCTTCCCCAGTACTTTGCGTGCATTCTCTGGACGCTCTCCCTGTAACCAAAAAGACATAGCAGCAGGCGGCGCGCAGAAATGGGGAGCGCGCTGTCACGCGGCTCTGGTACTTTCTGCCGAACTTAGCTGCCCACATGCTACGACGATGTACAGTAGTACAGTACGTCCATCTTGCCGATCATTTCTGTCACGTGCGCATCGATGCGGCGGCAGGCTCCCGGGGCGGCCCGGCCTCTGCCAAACCGCAAGCCGAAGCAGGCTCATCCGACCGATCTGCGCCGTTCAGTTGCCCGAGCTGGGTCGCAGGCGGCTAGCGAATTAGTTGCACGCAGTTATCTCACAAAAACCTCGCGCAACTCGTTCGCCTCCAGTCGCCGGAAATGCGCGGGAATTCTGGAATGAAACGTACATCATGCACAAAGTATCTCTACGAATATGCCGCGTAGACGACCGTGGTTTGACGAGAGGCTGAGAGACGGCGCAGCATGACGGCGTAGTCATGACGGCTGGCGCGCGTCACCCAGTCGCCCTCGTTCATTCCGAGCTGCAGGTACGAGTACTGTGGCCTGGCCTGTGGGTCTGTGTATCGATCGCCGCTTAGAACGGCATATTTATTACCTCTCCCACCACATCAACCCTACGACGGCCCGGCCGGACGCGCCCGCCACCTTGCTCGCTCGCCGCAGCTGATCGAAGCTAGAAGCTCCTTGAAACGTCGCACGCCAAAGTTGAGAGGACTGTCGTCACCGGCGCGTTAAGTGCGCAAGAGGGACGACGTCGCTAACAAAGCCGCTCGTGCGATTCCGCCCTGCCGCGGCGGCTCGCAGCAGCGACCCGCCTGCCAAGACCCGGGAGCAAGCTCGATAGCGTCGCAGCGGCGTCCTTTCGGTAGACTATCGACAGCGGTCTAGGCGGGCATCATGGTTAGAGGAACGCTGCGACTAGCACCGTGGGTGCAGAAATGGGGTGCGCCCCCCCCCCCCCCCACCCCCCCACCCCCGGCCTACACCGACAGTGAGCGGGAGGTCAGACGCAATTCTCCACGCTGTCCGGCGGTTCCGCTTGCCGTGTACCGTCCAGCGCCGCCTGTCGAGTGCACTCACTAGAGTGCTATATTTCTCAGTTCTCCCTCTGAGGCGTTATGCTCGTACTTTCCGAGACCTGTCCACTGCGACCCTGCATTAGGCTGGGGCCAACGCCACCGGGCAGCGCGCAAGGGTAGGCAGTGGAGAGGAATGATGGGCGATTAGGTGTTATCTCGGGGCGTTGGGACAAAGGGGCAGAGGGGGGGGGGGGGGGGGGGGGGCGCTGATGAGGCTATCCCGTGAGATCATGACGCCAATGGCCATGCGCGCAGGCCAGAATATGTTCACCAAGCCCTTTGTGGATGGTGCGCTGTGGTACAGCGACGCCGCCAAGAAGCGGCCATTCGTCACTGGCTTCATGACGACCGGCTTTAAGACGACGGCCGCCGACATCTTCGCGCAGAAGGTGCGTGTGAACTCTAACCGGCTTCGCTTGTAACCGTATCATGCACATGTATCTATGTATATATGTGTGTGTGTGGTGCATGATGGGTCTGCTTGCTGAGCTCGTGGCGTTGTGCCGCAGGTGATGGAGCGGCGCGATGAGATAGACTGGCAGCGCAATGCCACCTTTACCGCCTTTGGTGAGCAGCCAGACACAGCCCTGACTACCCACTCTAACGACACTTAGGCTGCTCTCACGACACTTGCGTATCTAAATCGTCAGCCACTTGGGCAAGGCCACTCCCTGCCGTTACACCCACTGTGCTGCCGCTATCATCGCAGGGTTTATGTACTTGGGCGGCTTTCAGTACTTTCTTTACAACAAGGTTTTCCAGAGGATGTGCCACCACCTGAAGAGTACGCACGGACATATCACGGCTGTGGGCACCAAGGTGTTTCTGGACCAAGCCCTCCAGTAAGTCGCCCGACATGTGCCACACCGTGGCTGGGGGGTGACGAAGGGTGATGGGGGGCTGGAGAGGACGTATGTTTTCAGCAAAAGCTGGGAGGGGGTCATTGGGACCTGTGCTGAGAAGGACCGCTGCTGCTGTGCTCTGCCCCCAGCCACCCGTTCATGTACTTCCCAGTGTTCTATAGCATCAAGGCCATCGCGTACGACAAGCCCATCATTGAGTACGCATCAACCAAGTACAAGGCGGAGATCTGGGACTCCGTGCGGGCGCTCTGGTGCGTGTGGGTGCCAGCGCAGGTACGTCCCTGATCTCCCCTTATCCGCCCACGCCAACCTGCGCAGCAGCTCTCTGAATCCGCACTGATTCCCCGCTCTCCCCTCCCCCCAAACCTCTCTGAGCCATAGCTGAAATCCTCATCCCTTTCGCCGCAAATGCTGAGGGCTGCTGGTGTGTTGCGCCCTCACTTTTCAGATAATTAACTTCGGAATCGTTCCGATGCACTTCCGGATTCCGTATGTAGCGGGGGTGTCCTTTCTCTGGACGGTCATCCTATCGGTGATGCAAGGTGTGCACATGTAGCCACACTTTAGCACTGCTCTGGCGCGCCACCTGCCTGCCTCGCTGCCTGCCTGCCTGCATGCATGTATGCCTGCCTCGCTGCCTGCACCTCGCTTGCCTCGCTCACGCAGCCGCACATACTGATACCACCGCAGGGTTGTTCGACACGGCTGGGAAGGAAGCTGTGGTGATTGAGGAAGTGGACTAGCTAGGGGCAATGGGACCTCACCGCGTGGATGCCGCCTGCCTGGGCAAGAGGGTGCCCAGCTAGCCACTGCGGCCCCCTCTGCTGCAGCAGACATTATTGCTGGCAGACGATTGCAGTGGCGCCCCCGTTTGCGTCATCAAATTATCACCACATACCATCTCTAGTCTGCTCCCCCCCCCCCCCCCCGTTGCCGTGACCGGCCTGTAATGCTTGTAGTGAAGCTGCCTTTGTCGGGCCAGGACTGCTAGCGACGTGGGTCCCCTGGCGCTCAGCCTGACCAGGTATCAGTAGACACCGCTCTGGCTCACAGCGCTGCCGTTGTGGCGTCAGATACGCCTGTGATTGTGCACAAGGGAGGGTTATTGTGCGAGCCATCGCGCGTGACAGCCCTACTTGCGCACTTGGAAGTCTGGCTAGGGAGGGGTTCTGAGGCTACCCGCGAGCGCGCTCCGATGTAGGTGGTGGAGTCTGCCTGAACAAGGGGGTGCAGGCACAGATGAAGTTCTGTGACGTCTGTGCGCTTTGCACTCCGGACATCGCGGCTGCGAAGTCGACTACGGGCACATGTCAATAGTACATGAGGCGTGGCTAGGAACATCATCCGTTGATGTCCAGCTGCCAGGATCAGCAGGTGAAAGCATGCTGTTTGTGAGCTAGGTGTGATTAAGCACATATCATTTGGGGGGGAGGGGGTCACGTTGCAACAAATGCAGTGGCATTGCGGACCCATAAGGGAATCAGAGCCACACGTGGCCACAATAAAAGTAGCGAGATCCCAGGCATACATACCCAGGATGTGTGCTGAGTCATGTACTACAATGGGATTGTGCTGAGGGCATTTCAGAGCTTAACATAATCGAGATCTCCGCGGCAGATGAGGGTGCATGTACATATGCGGCAGCTAAAAGCAGCTGGTATTGTGATTAGATAATGTAAATGTGTAGTGGGGGCTCCTCATAGCAGGACCGGTGTGATGTGCGTGGTCTGGCGCGGATATAGTGCTATACACGGCGTAGCGAGGAAGGATTGTACGCGTAGGTATACCAGCGCTGTGGCTGGATATCGGCACGCCCGCCCGTTACCATGTTAGTTCATCAATAACCACTCAGCCTATCACACCAGGCAAGCGTGCCAAAATGTACCCCGCATTCCGAGCAGTGGGACTCCTAATACGGAACCAGGGCATATCTACCTAATACTGTCTGTGATGTTGTCGGGAAACAGATATACAGCATGTATGGTACTGCTCTATCACACAGTCGCTAGTCGTGTTCTTCAGCATTTCATTATTATGGTAGCAGTTGTTACTGGTAATGAATGCTACCCCAAAATGTAAATCTCAGTATATTATTATTGGGCTACTACTGTAGAATAGATAGAGTAGGGTACTTGTAGGTGATCGGGTGAATTAATAGGGTGGTAGGGTAGTGATAGGGTAGAAGCAATGATAGAGTACCGCCGTCCTGTACCAGGATTGTAAAATAGGGCTGAAATACAAATAAAGTACACGTAAATAAAGTACTACATGAATAAAGTACTACATTAATATACTGTGGAGTTGATTATTAATTTGAATTATACCTGTAGCAGCACCATATATTTACATGAGCGCCACTTGAGAATGGCGATTTGAAAATCACTTCGCTGCTACGGCGGTACATCTACGGTACATCTACGTTAAAGCACGAGCTACGGTACCTTGCCCACATATCGGATATGACTTGCTGTACTGCTGATATGCATACCAGCCATACCAGTCGTCGTGCTACTGGTGCGTCCCCGTACGGGTAAGCAGGGATACCAGGGCAGATATTATTTTTGAATAATTCTTTGGTCGCTACTTACTGGCGGGTCGCCTCATATACTACTGCGCTGATTCGTATCTCATCGTCATCGTAATACGCGCGATCTGGCTAACGAACCGACGGCGGCGGGTCAGCAGCGCGGCATACAGACAACAGAGCCGCTCGCAGGGCGGATCATCGGACCGGCAGAAGACAGTCGCTACATGTAGCTATCCCAGCTAGCCCCAGGTAGACAGCCGCTGCGGTTTTGCCCCGACAGTTACGCCGGCCAGGCGGAGCCGTGGACCATCAGCCCTTCCTGTTCATTCTTGCTTCCATTGATCCCTACTTTATCCGGGCCTCGCGCCGTAAAAGATCACCGGGAGTGCCGCCGCGCCTGCCCGTCAGGGCGCCCCCAGTAGCGGCAGTCTCGACTTCCATCACTCGCACCGAACTGACCAAGCGGTCGCCGAGAGTCCAGGCGGGTACGTTGTCAACGCGTGACGTCTTTTTTTCTTTTTTAAATTGTATTTTTCCGGCGAGTGCACCACCTCGGCACCGCCCTCTCACTGCCGCCCGACAACCCGCGGCGCAGGCACTGCCGGCGGGGCGCTCTGTCGCCATGGCGCCCAAGGCAGCGGGCAAGGACCAGCTGCAGCAGAAGAGCCCCGCCGAGTTTTTCGCGGAGAACAAGAATATCGCGGGTTTTGACAACGTACGTAGCGCGCCGAACGGCAGGGGAAGTGGGGGCGAGGGGGGAGGGGGCCGCCACCTCGCCGCCGCCTTCCTCCACCGCGGCACTGCCCTGTGTTGCTCTAAACGTCAGTAGCCAGGGTATAGACATTAGTAAAAGTACAGGACTTGACTCTACGTTTACACGGAGCTCGGTGAGGGTGCCCATCTATTTTGTCAGCGAACAAGTTGAGACTTGTTGCCTCTTTGGATCAGCATTCGTCAAACTTGAGGTCGCCCTTTACGGGGAGCTATCATCTTAGCCTCCTCTACATATCTACGCATGCTTGGCCTGCATGCAGCGCGCAGCGAGGGTCCTGTATGGGTCATGTTTGGGCGTTGTCGGTCTGACACTTAAATGGTGTGGCTGCACAGCTACGCAGGCACCACCCGAGCCCCCCCACCGTTATTCCCCTTAATCTTGCACTGCACACTGCATGAGGGGGAGCCTGAGCATTGCGACTGTCTGCAGCCAGGCAAGTCGCTCTACACCACAATGCGGGAGCTGGTGGAGAACTCGCTGGACGCGGCCGAGAGCGCCATGACGCTGCCAGACATCGACGTCACTATGTGTGTGCCACGACCCTCACCCCCCTCCAGCACTGCCGCCGCTTTCCCTCTCGCGGGCGCCGCATCCTGCCCAGCATGCCAGCGGGGCTGACGCAGCGGTGGCGCGGCGTAGAGAGGAGATCTCGCAGAGGAAGCTGAACACCATCCGGGGCGTGGAGAACCACGACCGCCTGGACGACTCGCTGTACGACGACTACGAAACGACGCCGGAGAAGAAGGTGGGCTGCCTGCATGTGTGTGCTTGAGAAGGGGGGGCGCGGGGTGGGGGGGGGGTGGCATCTTGCCTGGTCCTGTCCTGCCCCCACTGGCACCGCCCGCCCATCATCAGGCTTCTCGGCTAGTTTGTGTCAGGGTCTGTGTGCAACCTGTGGGTGGTGGTGCTGGGCGGGGCTGCGCTGCAGAAACGGGAGGCGAAGGAGGCCCGCGAGAACAAGCGGCTGGAGAAGGTGGCGCTTCAGGTGCGGGCCGGGCCAGGGGGCGCGGGGGGGGGGGGGGGGGGTCACATGAGGGGGGCATGGCAGCCGGGGAGGGGAGTGCGCTGAGGCGCGCCTGTGGTGCGCGCTGGCGGAGCGCAGAAGGGCGGCGCGGCCGCGGCGCAGGAGGCCAAGAAGCTGGAGAAAGCACGGAACACCGGCAGCAAGGAGCGCTTCTACTATCGGATCACTGTGAAGGTGTGTCTGTGCGTGCGTTTTGGGAGTGTGGGCAGGGGAGGGGGAGTGGATTACACTGACGCCAGTGATCTGCACATCAGCAAACGCCTGCCTCCCTACCTTTTGCATCTGACAGCGGCGCACAACCTCTGCTCTCCCCCCCCCTCCCCCCCCCCCCCCCCCCCCCCCACCTCTTGTGCCTCGCCCCATTCTGCCTTGCTCGCAGGACAACGGCATGGGCATGCCACATGAGAGCATCCCCAACATGCTCGGCAGGGTGCTGTCTGGTCATGCCCCTACCCCCCCCCCCCCCCCTTACCGAGCATAGCGCGTGCATCCATGACATCCTTTCATACACGTGCTCTTTCACTGACCCTTCGCGGGGTGCAGGCACCAAGTACGGCATGAAGCAGAACCGCGGGCGCTTTGGCCTGGGCGCCAAGATGGCGCTCATCTGGTCCAAAATGTCCACGGGGCTGCCGGTGGAGGTGGGGCCTGCCCGTGTCCCCGCCTCTGCCACAGCCCCTGTGCTGCTGTCTGTGTGAGTGCCGTGGTTGGCGCGAAGTTCAGGGGGTTTTTAGCGTTGTTAAGTTTGGAAGGGTTCTTAGGTTAAGAAGTAGGTTTGGATATGATTTTGGGTTCCGGTTCAGTGTTTGGGTTTTGCAAGAACCCTACGAAACTCTTGGGCGTGACGGTTGCGGCCTCATGGCGGCCCACCGCCAGGTGTACAGCGCAACAAAGAAGTCTGGCGGTTCCAAGTCCTTCTACCGCCTGAGCATCGACATCCACAGGCAAGCCCCCCCCCCCCCCCCCCCCCAACACACACACACACACACCTGATGCCCAGCACAGGTGGAAACTACTATTCTGTCTTGTTGGTGTCAAGCATAGATGCGAATCTACTGCAGATATAGTACGGATGCCGGCGCGACTGTAAACACATTTTTGATAAGACACCGCCCTGCCCTGCACGGCTCAATTCTAGACAAATCAATCAAAGATTATTTCACAGCTAAGAACAATTTGCCGGCACCGTCTTTCTGGGAGGAAATATTCGGGTTCTTGTAGTCGCGTTGGCACCCATAAGACAATCATTTTTGCTACAGCTCATGCTATCACGGTTTATATATTTTAGGGCTCGAGAAGCGGCAACGAGCGGCCATTGCGCGTAGGTCCTGGGCAGCTGATGTGCCAGGCGGGCTGACGGCCGCCATGTGCTGTGCGCGCAGGAACCAGCCGGATGTGCGCTTGGAGAAGCACGTGCCCAACCCCGACAACTGGGTGGGCTCCGAGGTCAGCCTGATTGTGGAGGGCAACATGAAGACGTACCGCGCCAAGATCCTCAAGTACCTGCGCCAGATCGCCGTGATCACGCCCTACGCGTCGTTCCGCTTTAGGTGGGCGGCCCGGCCACCCGTCAGCAGCGCAGCCTCACCCTCGATGGAAGCGGACATTCCACCCCTGGTGGCAACCATGCTGGGAGCGCCCATATCTTGGCGTATCGGTAAACGGGTGCCGGTGACTCTGTGAGAGCCCTTATCACGAGCCTCACATTGGCCTTGCATGCAGCCTATAAGAACATTCGTTATCATTCCCCTATAGTTTCGTCTAGATTTGACCTCTGACAGGCAGAGCAGGTTCTCATACGCAATATGGTGTTATTACCGCGCCGGCACCCCCGTATCAACGTCCATGGGGGGCGCCCTGTGGGCATCAACACCTTCACCTTCTGCTGCTGCTGTGGCTGCTGTTTCCTTCATTCACTCTCATTTGGATTGCGGGGTGTGTGTGTGTGTGTGTGTGTGTGTGTGTGTGTGTGTGTGTGTGTGTTTGGGGGGGGGGGGGGGGGGAGTGGGAAGTGCGAGCCCGTTGGGGGTTTTGTTCTTGGTGTATGTGTGAATATTCACAAGCTTTGTGTTTGCTATATCACATCAGATTGTTATTTTCTTCATCCCCCGCGAATGATGAGGCACTCCACCTATCTTGAATTACACAGCGGTTCTGCCTCGGCGCTGCAAGCCAACGCTTCGGCATTGTGGGGACGACCCGCAGGGCAAATTAAATGACACAGTGTATCTACATCTACATCCATGATATATGTGGCGGGCAGTTTGTATCACGCTACAGCCTGCTGCCAATCGCTGTGCAGGCCGTGAATCTGTTCCGGCTGTGGAACATGTCGCTGGTGTGCTCGGTGTGCTCACAATGCCTGTCTTGCCATCTTAACACTGGTAGGATCCTAACTGCCGTGTCCATGGCACAACACGGCTCAATGTGGGGCTTGTGGATGGGGGCTGGCGCTGTAGCCCTTGCAGCCCCCGCACTCTGAGGACTCTTCTCTGACTCAATCGCGGGCGTGCACGCAGGTTTAAGGCAGAGGATGACAAGGCCAGCATCAGGGTCAACTTCTTGCGGCGCACGGACAAGATGCCCCTGCCGCCCCCGGAGATCAAGCACCACCCGTCAGCCGTGGACCTCGAGCTTATCAAGCGCCTCGTTGCCGTCACCAAGTATACCAACCTGCAGGTGGGGCGAACTCCTGCGGTTTTCATCACCACACCCACTGACATGCATTAGTCGCTACGCGCGCAGGAATTTGGTGATGGTACGTCTGGACAGCATCTGCTCAATGCTAAATATGTCAAAATGGCGCCGGGAGAATGCCATTCTGCCGTGCCCAATACCTGCAATTGGCAAATCACCGTTATTCATCTTGAGAAGTCTCCTGTACAACTGACGCAGCCAACACGCTGAGGTCGCTTGTGTCCCTTGGGTGGCGCTGGTCAGAACTTTTTGGCAAACGAGTTCAGCCAGATCAGCAAGTCCCACGCAGCCCGGCTGATCGAGGAGATGCGCAGCGGGGTGAGCATCAAGACCGCCCCGCGCGAGCTGGACGAGCGGCAGATCGTGCGCATGCACCAGCTGCTGCACGAGGTGTGCCCCCAGCCACCTTGTCAAATTGTGGGGGGGGGGGGGGGGGGGGGGGCAGACCGCCCTTGCGTGCAGGGTTTAGGGTGTTGAGCCCTAATAACACTAAAACCCCCGAAATTCCTGGTTGCCTGGCTGTGGTTGTGCTCTCCACCGGTAGGCGCGCTTCAGCGATCCGGACAGCAAGCACCTGAGCCCAGCCGGGGAGTACAACCTGCGGCTGGGCATCATGAAGGAGTGCAGCCCAGACATGGTGGCCACTTACCAGGTCTGCAGCTCATCGCGGACATCGCTTCACATTGTTGCAAAGCATCATGTTCTTTCTCCTCGCCGCCCGCTGACCGACCCCCTGTCGCCTGCCTCGCCACCCCCGGATTCTCCTTGCTTAGAGCGAGGCGAAGGTGTTCGAGGGGCATGCTTTCATCGTCGAAGCGGGAGTGAGCCTCGGCGGCAAGGTCAGGCCCACAGAGCTCAACAGACCTGCCGGGAATGGAGCATCGCTCAAACTCATCTATTGCCTCTCCCACTGTGGCATGTGCAGCGCCCCCGCCACCGCCCTGCCTCGCCTGCTCCGGCACGTGCGTCGCTGACATCTGCCGCTGCCTGCAGGACATGAAACCCGGAGTCAACATCTTCCGGTACGCCAACCGCATTCCGTTGCTGTTTGAAGGCGGATCGGACGTGATCACCAAGACTGCGGGCAAGCGCATAAACTGGTCAAACCCCGCCACAACATGCCTTAATGCCTCACACGTGCCTTGTTCCCTACTGCAATGCATTTTGAAGGCAATCGACCAACAATGCCACTTACTATTACTGTCACTGAAGTACCTTGGCTACGCTTTGGGTCCGCGGTATGTTATTGTATTTGGACCCCCCGCAAAGAGACTACTACGATATGTACCTTGAAACATATCAGAATACGCCACGAATACCACACGGATATTCCGACTCGTTGCTGCAACCTTATTTATTGCTTTTGGATCCGCGCACTATTGTCTATTGTCTATCATGGAGTAGTGCAGTATATGACGAGTGAGAGGTGTCATGATCAGCGCTGCAGGGATCCACTGCAATAAGGAAACGGGCCGTCCTGATTCAGACAACCACTGAATCGGCGTCCTGGCTGGGTGATTTCCCCCGTCCGTGCGCAGGACGTCGTACAAGATCAATCAAAACAGCGACAAAGTGGGCGTGTTTGTGAGCATCGTCTCCACCAAGATCCCATTCAAGGTGCGGCGCCCCCGTAGGGACGCCGCTCACTTCGCCTGGGCCCCCCTCGTTGACGCCCACCAGGCATCAGTACCCCGGGAATTGTGGCATTTTGGTCTGTGCCAATGCCGCGGAGGATCGCTGTCGGGTATAGACGCAAACGAGGCGCCGTGTCGCCTTTCTTTTTTCTTGAGACATGCTCGTGTGCGGCTGGGGGGTTGCAGGGCGCGGGAAAGGAGTACATCGGCGACGACATCGACGAAATGGTGGGCGCCTGCAAGCAAGCGATAACGCAGTGCGCCCTCCAGCTCAAGTCCAAGATCACGCGGGTGCAAGCGGCCCGGGAGCAGCGCAACCGCAAGAAGGCGCTGCAAAAGTACATCCCAAACGCGGCGGCAGCTATCTACACCGTATGCCCGCGGCCTGCCCGAGCCATGCATCGCCCACCAACACACTGATGCTCTTGCCATTGCTTGCGAGAAAGTTGGTCCCATTTCTGTCTGACACTCAGGGGTGCTGAAATGAATTAGGTGCTCCCTATTTATCAATGATATATTCAATCAGTTCAGACTGAAAGGCTCGATGTGATATCGTTTATGTTGCTGCCAATGATACTGTCTCATTGGTGATCACGAATTTTCAATCAAAAGTATGGCCTTGGGTGTTAAATGTCCTTGAAATTGCGAATATGAAAAAATATCATTCGGTCAACACTCCGCCTACTAATTGGAAAATGCGTTGGTCATGCCGGTGCGTTGCTGTTGGATTGGTTTGACGTCACAATTGCCATCCACCCTGGTGGGGTTTCTGCGGGTCAGTTCTTGCTCACTGTATGTGCCATCTGCCAGGTGCTCGACGGAATGGTGGGAAACGCCGCGAGGGGTCCGAAGCGCCGCAAGCTGGAGAGTGCAAGCACCCTGCTGCAGGTGACCCGCAGGCGATCGACTGGCCGTGCCCACGCTGTCAGTTGGCTCCTCGGTGGCCGTATCACGACCATGTCCACGCCACAATCAGACGACGATCCAGATTTGTAGACGTACCCGGTACATTATGACAGTGCTATTTAGCACGCCCGCCGCGCGGCGTTGGTGCGAAAACGCGTGTCAGGAGATGCTGTTCTCGACTGTTTGTCGGCAAGGGGCCTTGCTGCCGATGTCTGTCTTTCGTTTCGACAAACATTTTCCGGCTAACCTCCAAAAAAGCCGCAGTGAGTAGCGACCGGTGCCGTGCAGTGCCGTGCGGAGAAATTAAGACTCCGGTCACAACTGGCCTCGTTTGCATACGGGGCGACCCGACGCGTTGGGCGGCAGCCCCGTATGCATACAGGGCGTCCCATTATTCATGCCTGACCAGAATGGGCGCCCTGTTTGTAAGGGTTATACGGGGCTGATATCCATATCACACAAGTCCTGCTTTGCCGTAGAGGGTGCCTGAAATTAGCTTGGCGTGGATGGCCATGGTGGACGGTGCGTGCTGGGGTATGAGCAGGTACGTTGCTGTCTAGCGGGTGCGAGTGTGCGTCAGGTGGGCGCAGCTGCTGCTTGTTTCAGAAACCAAGTCCGGCGCCGCGCGTAGACTTTGCCTACGGGAACGCCCCGACTGCACACGGGGATTCGGGTGAACCCGGGGCGCCCTGTATACAAACGGGGTCTTGTAGACATACGGGTCGTGAGAAATATATACTACGAGTATGATGGGAATTGAGCATTATTGATTATATGGCCTACCCCGGGGCGGTGGTCCCTTTGGTTCCTGGCAGCTTTGATTGCGTGGTTCCCTTGGCTCTCCCTTGGTTCTTGGCTCCCTGGCCTCCTGCTCGACCTTGGTTTCAGGCTTATGTCTCTCTTTTGCGGACAACCTTTCATAGTTGCTGTTAGTTTTTGTTACTGCGCATATGTTAAAGCCCTGTTGTACAAATGTTTTGATTATATCCGCATCGCAGATCATTAGCGCTATATGCTGACGGGTTGAGTCCGAGGCACGTGTGCCGACGAAGAAATTCCGCGGTAAGGAAGTGTCAATCTTGTCCGGCCTTAATATAGACGAACAAACACCAAAAGTGGTACGAACTTCAGAAAGGGCCGTCAGGTGGACCCCAACAGTCTCAAGTACGCACTTGCTCACTGCCCCGTTGGCACCCGTAAGCGGATACCAGGGAATACCGGTCCGGTATAGCGCCACGTGAAACGCAAGCCTTCCTCGTTTTTGTTTTTTCGTTTGCAGGACTTGAAGCAGGGTGTGCTGCTCGAGGAGCATCTGGAGAAGAAGCTGCATGAGCACGTCGAGCGCATTGACATGGACATGGTGCGCAACGCGCACCCCCTCCACCCATGCGGCAACAATTCACGCCGCATCTTTACCTGCATGTTGTTGGAGAGAAGTGCATGCTTCGCCTCGAAACCATGGTCCACCGTACCCATCCATACCCAGCTACCCACCGCCACGCCATTGCCACCCGATGCGCACCCAGCCAAAGCAGAGAGGCCGCTCTGGTATCCATGATGGCATGTGTGGGTGTGCTCAACAGGCGCTCGAGTACCAAATGCAAGTGGGGATACGGGATGGGAAGCGCGAAGACGCCTATCTAGTGCCCAAGGTACGTACAGCAACCCCATCCGTGGCCACCGCGTCATGCTGTGTTCCGTTTCCCGCAGGAAATGCCACGGCAGGCACGAGTCCCTGTGGCCATTGGCCTACGTGAAGGTGATCGATGTGACCTTGGTTGTCTGGGTGCTCCCTGCTGCAGGGTGTGCGGCATGCGGTAGCAGAGGAGGTGCACATGGATTGCGCCGTGATACAGCTTCTGCACGCATGATATTTTCAGGGGCGGACCCCCCCCCCCCCCCCCCCCGCCCCCCCCAGCATGGTCTTGTCTCCTGCCTTGGGCCCTTGGTTGCCCTCCTGTGCCCCAGACCTGGTGTAATGTAACGATTAACTTGGGACGTCAGCTTCATGTGGCGCACGACGTCCCAGGTTATGGCAAGTTGCTGTGAATATTCATCCTACACACGAAGTCGTCGTATTGCGAAATCTCCACTGCCGACTTGCGAGTACAGTGATCCTGCGCGTACCACTTGCATAGCGGACAGTCCTTCACACCCGTATCACAAGCAGGGCATGCAATACTGCAAATCTAACGCTGTTATATGATGCGGGGTGCAGGAAGGGGCGGGAATTAAAGGAAGCACCACGCGGCATGCACATGTTGCAAGTACGGGGATAATAACAAAGAATATTGTCGGCATACCGGGCCGTGGTCCTCTAAGCCCGTCAGCATTTGCCCTTACCCAGACATCGTCTCTATGCTTTGTCAAAACCTTGACCGATAATATAATGATACAATATCATCGACTGCACAAACCTGCGGGAGCTGAGGACTCTCAGCAGAGAACCATATTGCAGTTGCAATACATTGATAATGTGCTGGCAATTGCTACACCAATTCTCATACACATACATACATCTACACCATTTCCTCAGCGCTAGCTGGTACACGTAAAATAACGTGGGTCACATGCGCCCGTCATGCCTGTTGCGGGCGGCTCTCCAATATTGATAAGTAGGGCTTTCCGCGCGTTGCGAAAACGCCGTAGTTTATTGCCGCCACTGACATTGCGGCTTGGCGGCGGGACAGCAGCAACACACTGACCAGACCGCCACAGGGCCTCGGTGTCAATCCCTCCCGTTACCTATGAGCCCCCCCCCCCCCCCCCCCTGGCATCCGCCTACATGCCCAAGCAAGTGCGCTAGGAGGTCTTGAATTAATATATATGGCATTATGCAGAAAGGCATAACAAGTTAACATGGGCGAAGGCGTAATCCATAGTTTGTGCTGATAAATGTACGTGTCGTCGCTATAACGTACTCATTGCCATCCTCAGCATTATTCGGGACGGCAGGCGGAATGTTTACGAATCGAAACCACATCGTAGTTCCGGCCGGGGTCCCAAAAGCCACGTTTTTACTTCTGGGTGAGTACGCGTTTAGTAACCACGTTTCGAATACTTACTGTATACGACTCGCGTGCTGGAGCGTTGGTATAAATATAAGGTTTAATGGATTATGTCCATGACGAAAATGTCAATCTGGCACACATCCCCGTGCGCGAGGCCGCGCAGTCTCAGCAGCGCCGGGGCAGACACCTATCCTCGCGAGCGGGATTCCGGGATGCCATGTATGCATGGCCTACTAGCAGAGCACGCCCTCCGCCGAAACTATCCTGCCCACGGCCCGCCATGTTGCAGAGCTGCTGTTGAAGTAGCTGGTGACTAATGAACTGCAGCCCATCTGAGCGTGCTGAACGCACTGTGCAAATTACTTGTGCAGAGGGCCGATGGCAGACAACGCTTCGGAGTCGTCAGGTTTTCCAACAGAATGATTACAGTCAATAGCACTAGCTTCCGCGGTGCCCTGACCAGCAGGGGCGCAAACAGCTACAAAATCTGACGGCGTCTCGTGGTCCCTTGAAGTAGTTCCTTTTTCTCTCCACTTGTGCTGCCACGCTTCCAGCTGCGCACACGACCGCACTGAGCCGTCCCGCGACACCTGGGATGAGAAATGCGACCCCCCCCCCCCCCCCCCCTCTTGATAATTCCACTGATAACTCCACCTGCAATTACACTAATGCAGCACGTCCAACAATTACACCTGCATTAAACGACTGTCGCGCGGTGCGCGCCAGCCTGGGCATTTGGCCGACGACCTAAGCGTGCTGCGCGCTTCTCGATCAGCCGTTTAGCCCCCCCCCGCCGCGTGCTCCGCCCAACAGGCCAGCATACAGCCCAACTAGCAGTGGAGGAGCCGGCTAGAGATAGATGGCGTCAACGAGCATGTGAGGTTGTTGGCGCGCCTGCTGCTGGACACTACTCTGCGTGATATGTATGTACACACGTATAAGTATGTATGTATATGTATATATACACGCAAGTGTGCTGGTGATCATGCTGGTGAAACACACGACATGCGAACATGCTACCTAGGTTTCAACTGTATGGCCAGTGCAAGGTGGGCAGTGGCACTTCAGCCATGATTGCAGGTGTCAACTACGCTCTCTCGAAGGGCGCAAAACGGAATTATTGGGTTAAGGTGAGCTTCCCACGCCGCGCACCCGCTTCTGCCAACCACTCCTTGCAGTGACTGCTGTAGCGCTGAATTATTTATGTCTCCAATGCTCGAAATGTCAGGTGGCATATCCATACAAGGAGACAGCGCGGCGCCCTCACAAGCCGTTGTCACATCACTGGCTGCCAGCCACCAGCTACGGCAAGCATGTCGTGCACCCTGACAGGTATATGAGTCGATGATGTTTTCGACTTTCGCCCGCTTTATGCCCTGCCTCTCGCTTCTCATAAGCTCATGCACACTACTGTTGTACCACTACAGCCGGGTTGCTGTGGAGGACTTCAACGATGCAGTCACCATAGGGCTGGTGCAGTACATCCTGGAAGTTACCCACACTGCATATATATCCCTGCCCCCCCTCACCTTGCTTGTGTGCGAGCTCTATTAGCCAGAGGAGCGGCTCCCCGCACACCAACCGGAACAGGCGCGCGGCGCAGCAGGGGGCCGCTGGGTGTAGACCGCCGTCGGGGTTGTCACGAATTCCCTGTGGAGCTGGACTACATCGACGAGAAGCTGTGTGTCTACCACGCTAGTCACGATAGGGTGACAGACCATTTGAGCAAGTATGGGCTGACCGCGGGTGATATAGAAGAGTACATATGGACGGTTTATATATCACACAATGACACTGCACTCCTAGTTGCTGCCAGCAGCATTAGAGACAGTTTTATTGATCTTTACATTGCAACTTTGTCCAGTAGTTTGAGCATTGTGCAGCAGCAACCTACGGCAGCAGCGGCACGGCAATGGCGAGGGCGGGGGTGGGGGCGGGGGTGATGAGTGCTCAGCGAAGCAAAAAAACATTCACATTTATTCACTTGCCTGCAAAATTAGGCCAGCACGTGGAGCGGCACACAATCGCATGGGCTTCAAAACCAGCGTCAAAGTATACAGCAGCACACTTCTCATGTATGCGTTACGGCCAGTGCACGACTGGATTATAGACTGGCTATATACCGTGGCAGTCGCGGTTACAGGTACATTACGACCAGATTGCATACTCAAATATTCAGACGTGACATGATGTGTGCCCGCCGCTATCAGCAGTGGTGTTGCAGCGTGCAGCCTGCGTGGCCCGGGGTCCGGTCAGAGTGCCAAACGCCCAAGTCCGAGGCATGCTGCCCTGCTCAATACCCCTCACTCTCTGTCCCACCCGCCACTCTCCCACCTAATAGACACTATACGCAATGCCAGGATGCAAGCGTGTGATGCTGAAGCCGGCTAATACTCCGTTAAGGAAGAAGCTGCGGCCGGAGGGTATCTCCATGCCAATCAATGGCTTGGCCAGGCGCGACCGTATCCCTGCACCGCTGCTCGACCAGCTCTTCTGCAACAAGCATGGCTGCACCTTCCGGGTCCACCCCCCAGCAGACCCGGGATCTCAGTTCGGCTACGACGTTGCTGACCTACTCGAGCGCACCACCCCTGACGCCGCCGAGTGGGACGGCAACAAGACGGAGCTCGCCGGCTGCGGCTTCACTGTGACGGACGACGAGGCAACTGGCGAATCTATGGTCGTGACGTACTTCACCTGCAACACGCCCGTGGAATACCGCGCGTCGCACACAACGGCCAACGGCCTCAAACCGCCGGCTGAATTGCTGGACACTTTACCATGCGCAGAGCGTGAGCGCCACTGACTATAGCTATAGCTTCTACCAACCCCCGCCGCTGCGACACGCCGGCGCCGAGTAGTGCTGTGCCAAGGGGCGTCGCAACTCCAAGGCGCCGTATACCTGAGGACAAGGAGGGCTGGACCGCTGCCAAGGGGACTTGGGATGAGGTGACCAAGAGAGTGCGTTGCAACGCGTGTGGCGCCCCTGTCTCGAAGACTCAATTCTACGACATTCACAGATATGGACGGAGGCGTGCGCCGAGCCTCCAGACATCGCCGCGCCGGTCGCAGCCGGTGGTGATGGCGCACCTGCTGCACCGCACGTCCGTCACGCCTCTGCTCCGTCCGGACCCGGTCAGACCAAAACGAGGGGCAAGCCAGGTGATGCATCGATGCCGTGCGTCGCCGCCGCCATCGCACCCGCCTCCCTCTCCGCTGCTCTCGTCTCCACGAAACGAATCAGCGAGCCCCGCACTACCCAGCGGCGGAGAGGGGCGTTCGGTGTCGTCTGATGGTGGCATGGCAGCAAGCATGGGAGCGCATGAGATGAATGCCGAGCTTCACGTTGGCGCGATCATAACCAAGACGTTCGGGACGCGGGGGAGCTTTCTCGGCCAGGTAGCCCCCCCCCCCCCCCCCCCCCCCCGCCCCTGCACACACCCATGTTGCCCTCCAGGCTGACGTCCCGTTACTACACCTGCCATAGGCCCACCGCCGCCACGTAATGGCCACCCGTGTGTATCATCCAGCATCGAGGTCGCTGGTTGGAGATGGGACAACGAGGACACCGACCCGGCGGATAGGGAGCTGGCGATGAAGGTGATTTACGACGATGGCGACTCGGAAGAGCTAACTGAGTCGGAGATACAACCGATATGCCTGACGACAGAGCAGCTGAGCGATTTCACTCGCAGGTTGCCTCAAGGCGCCATTGACACCCTACCGGCGGTGCGCCCCTTGCGCACCCACCGACGGTGCCTTCGGGGGGTGCTTGCCCGCGTTGTTGCCCCATAGTTCAGGTATTGGTATAAGAATATCGCACTAGCAAGGTGCAAACGATGATTTGCTGATGAAGATGACGGCTACGCGCGCGTTCGTTTACATGCTTGCGCGCATGTGCACCTACAGGAGCTACGCGAACTTATGGACGCCGACAGCGACGCCGATAGCGACGCCGAAGGCATTGTCGCGGGGGTTAATATTGTGGAAGGCAACCCATCTGACGACAGCCGAAGCAACAGCGACGGTGAAGGAGACACTGGCGCGAGGTATGACTTCAGTACCTGGACCAGCAGCGCTCGAGGGAAGTACGACGACGGGAAGAGGTGAGCATGTATCGTGTCGACCCCCCCCCCCCCCCACCCCCCCCCCCCCCGTTTGTCGCGCCTACTAGTCCGTTATTGCTAACACAATTTCCTCCACCCCGCTTAGCAATAGACGCGGTCAATCTCTGTACACCGGTGCCGACGCCACCCTAATGGAGGCCGCGCTCAATCTCTGCGAGTGGAAGCTGAAGCACAACACAAAGACGGCGGCGTTCGAGAGGCTGTCGAAGCTGCTGAAGAAGCACATATGCCACCGAAGGACGGGTCAGAGCTTACCGAGACGTGGTACCAGGTGGAGCAGTGCCTGAACGTCCCGGACATAAGGAAGTATATCGTTCACTGCTGCCCGTGCGACGAGCATCGGTACGGCCACTCCCGGGATGGTGACTGGAGCTACGACGACCGCTGCCCTCGCTGAAATCTGACGCGCTGGACACCGGAGTCACTGCGCCACCCGCGCCCCGCCACGCCTCAACCGCGCAAGTTTTACTACGACTTCAACGTCTGTGTGCTGATGCGCCCCCGCCCCCTTCCTTTTGCCCCCATTCACTGGCAGCATTGTCAGCGTATAGCTTAATTGAGTTATTGTTGCTGTTGCACGAAGCACGATGCAGGTGGTGAAGCAATTCTTTTGGGACGAGGAATGGGCTCATGCAGAGACCAATCTATCAATGGTGTTTGGAACTCTGAAGCGTGCAAGGCCATGGATGCTGACACCAACGGGCAGTTTCCTCAGAAAGACAACGGGGTGTGTGATTCATGCGGAGATGGGGTGGAGCTGCACTACAGCAAAGCATATTCTTGGTGGATATATATCTGGAATTAGGTTCGTACCCCAGTGCTGTTGCATGCTGTGAGATATATGAGTATAATTCTAGTTGGGTGGTCTTGATCTGCTGTAGTGCAATGTGGCATGTTACTGCATGTGTCAAGATATGCTGTCATCAAATTGAAAGGAGGAAGCGCAACAGGAAGGTGTTGATCATCATCCCAAGGCCCTTTGCACCAAAGCACATTGACATATATGGGGAGACACTCAAGGCAGTTGCCAGGACGCAGAGCGCGGAGGGCGCACTGACAGTTCAGGAAGTGTATGAGGTGACTGACAACGATGGCAACAATATGTCCAGAGCGCACCGTGACTTGCAACATTCGGTGTGCACCCACTGTCAACCTAAAGTGGGCATGCCGGCCTGCGGTTGGCTGCTGCCGGCATATAACACTGACCTGCACAATGTGGGATGATGGACCACATATACACATAGACGCTTCAAGGCTATGAAGCGTGGTGGAGTTACATCGTGGCACGGCTGCTCCTACTGTCTGCTACAGAGTACAGAGGGCAGGGACAAGAGAAAAGGTATGAAGAAAAAAGGCATGCATGGGTGAGGTGTATGCATGCAGATATCGTGTTACTGCTATGGACGATGCTAGTATCATACATGGGCGGGGGTGGCTTCGGGTGCAGGCAAATACTACTTCGGAGTCTGCCGTCCAAACGCCCCTTATTGCGAAGACTATACAGACGGCGTGCACATGGTGATGATGGATTCAGCGCAGGGAAAGACTGCCGACAATGACTACGAACCCGGCATTGCCTACTGCGGGGATGTCCACCTGCAGTTGTCCAGCGCAGATATGCGGTATCTGGCAGTGGAGGCTGGCGCGGGGCGCATCGTACCCACGATAGCCGGCACTTCGGGCCTGTCTCCATTTGTGCGCTCGCTGCTGTGTATAAGCCATGTTGACTTTTGGCCCCTGCCGATAGCACATGCACTACTGCTGAGAATAGTCAAGGAATTTTGGGAGTATGTCGGCACACTGAAGGTTAGTCATCTTTTACACCGCTGTTGCTGCCCGCCCGTGGTTCCTGCCGCAAGAGGCGTTGCTGATATATGTGTGCCCTCACAGGATATGCGGCCCAAGATGAGGAAGATGGACAGGAGGATGGCGCTGGTCGCCCTGACCAGTGACTTTGGCAGGCCAGTCCGGCCGATGCTGCCGTCAGCAGCCGGCACTATTAGCGGTGTGGTGTGTGCCAACTGGACATGCGAGGACTTCCTGCACTTCGCGAAGACTGTGGCAGTGTCGGTCTTTGGGTGAGGGCCCTCGCTGCTATTGCTAGGAGTAACACATGCCAGCTCCGCTGCAGTGGGGTGCTGCCTACTGAGTACGCGACCTGCGCGGCAATTGCTGCAGGGATATGTTTGAGCATCAACACCTGGCAGTCATGTGGCATATGCTGCAAGGAGAGGTCATCCACTGCCTGAGGGGCTGCGAGGAGTGTGACGCTCCCGCTGACAGTGAGGAGTGCCGGCGTGTCAACGAGTACATCAAGAAGCAGCGGGAGGAGGGCTTCAATTGCGTGCTGACCCATGCGCAGATGTGCAGTATGCATTTGCCCGATGACATGATGAAACTGAACCTGCACAGCATGGTCTGCCGAGTCAGAGCCCAGGTGGCGGCCGGGGGCAGCACTGCCCGCGACTCAGAGCGCTGGATGGAGCGTACCGTGCGCGCCCCCCCCCACCCCCCCCCCCCTCCCCCCCCCCCCCCCCCCAATCACGCCTTTTGCCCTAATACGCACTGTGTCTAGGCTGCTCTCATATGAATACATGCACTATGTCATATGCAGATGCGGGACGTGAAGTGCGTGGCCAGAGGCAGTGGCACCACTGACACAGAGCGGGCATACGGATGGCATTTCTTACTTGAGGCACGCATAAAGTTCTTGCGTGCATGCATGGACCAAGACTTCCCTAGCCTGCCTCTGTGGCGGCCCGGCTTTGTGGGACAGTGGGAGGCTGCTGGCGCGGACGATGCGGTGGATATGTTTGAGGGCACGGGACCAGGCTGCATGGGCGGCGCCGTGCAGGCAGGCACCTCAGGCGCCTCAGCCACCTGGACGGACTGCGAGGTGGCGCTGGCTAAGTACTGTGAAGGAACTGGCACACTAGAGCCTGAGCCGGTCTGGAAGGAGGAATGTGATGCAAGGGGGCTCGACCCCCATGAAATCAAGTGAACCCCCTCCCCCCCGCCCCTGCCAGCCCCATGCCGCCCTCGGCTACCTTGCAATACTGCTGGAATCGTAACTACGCAGGTCACAGGTCACAATCGTAACGCAGCATATGTTCTGGGTATATACTCAACTTCCTACTACCCTGTGAACCGCCCATTTACTACATACCATGCTGCGCTGCCCCGGCCTCGTTAGCAAAGGAAATGCGGTTTGGGAAATCGACGGACAGGAGTCGATTTCACTCTTATCTGCAGTCAAGAATGATTTAATCTGATTGTTGATTCTGATAAATGAGGTTGTTGCACTATCCCGCAGGTACACTTGTATCACCAGTCCAAGATAGGGGAGGGGACATCATTCATGGCTACCTCTGTATCGTACACCAGGACACAAGGACGGAAGCGCAACTACTGGATAAAGGCACCCCCCCCCCCCCCCCCCACGCCTGACTCCAAACTGCCTACATAGGGTCGCCCTGCTGAGTTCTGGTATACACACACATGCAGGTCGTGCATGAGAAGCCCGAGACACGGAGGCATGTGGTGTTCAAGCACAAGACATGGGACGAGCAGTGGGTGCCCACTGATGAGTACGGCAAGCAAGCCATACTGTGAGACATGCGTGCCGAGGTGGAGCAGCATGACAACGACGTGTATGTTGGGGAAGTGTTGTAATTCCTGGAGGTGACCCACACCAGCCCTTCGGTGCCGGACCTCGCCCTCGCCGTGTGCCGACTGCACGCAGCTGAGCGCATGGTGATAGGGTCCCCCCTCGGCAATGGTGTGTGGAAGAGCAAGGCACCCCTTCGGCCAAACATTCGCTAGGGGCATGACGCCTTCCTTGTCGCGCTGAAGCACATCGAGGAGAAATTGTGCTGCTTCTATGCTGATCCGGACATAGTGACAGACCAACACTTATCCAAGTTTGGCATGTCCTCACAGGATGTGGGGCAGTATGTGTGGTGCACATATCACACACTGACCCTGCACTACTAGCTGAATTTCCGTATAGCTTGTAAATGTAATCGATCAAACTTCTGCTGCCCAGCAATTCCGCGCAGCGCCCCGGCGCCGCTGATGCCATGCGCACCCACCGCCCACCGCCCAAAACTAGCCCCCTTGCGGGTTTGATTAGCGGCGGCTGCCAGGTCTCCACTATCCAAAGCCCCCTGTTGGCAGTCTGATGTGTACGATGTGGGACTGCCAAGGGAGGTGACACAATTGGGACAGTCATAGGGGTAAAGCTCGTGATATATCACACATGCTAAAACTACAGCACTTATGCGTGCTGCTACTCGCTACTTTTCTCGCTATGGACAGCTCTAGAACGTTGTAGAGCGTACACCGCTGCAGTGTAGTCATGTAGAACGGCGGGGGGGGGGGGGGGGGTCGGGCAAGGCAGCAGGAGGAGTCACAAGATAAGTGCCTCGCTTGTACGTAGCTAGGCACATATGGTCGCTGGTTCCATGCTGTGACTTGAACCCGCCATGCTTTTTTGAAGCTTGTGTGCTCTTGGAGGGGCAGCCAAGCCTTGGGCCACGCGCGGCTCACAGTCCTTCGAGGGAGCCGTTCCTTTGGGGCGCCAAACACTACGGGGCAGCTGTTAGCGACCCTTTCCCGAATGTTCTCCCACACGTCCTCAGGTAGATTGTCCCACGGGCAGTGCAGCACCTCGCCGGGCAGTACGGGCGCGGGGGCTGACGTTTCCTCCACCGACTCGTCGGATTCGGGTCCGGGGGCTGCCCGTTTCGCCACGGGCTGTGGCTTCACTTCTGGGGTTGCATTCATCGCGCGCAGTTGGGCAGTACGACTTGTGTTGTTATGACCTATCCCATCCACCGTTGGCAGTAGCCTTGACGTATAATCAGCCGCTTGTGTGACTGCTTGGGCTTGTGCAGACGCGTACAATCGATTCAAAGCTGAGTACGCCAGATTACGCGACACATTCCCCGTTATGGGGTACCTACGGCCAAATTACGTTTTTGGTACAAAGTGCGTGTCAAATGTGTCCTCATGTAAACGATAAATACGGGATATTTACGGGACATTGCGCGATGGCTAGGCAGCAAGCCGGAGTGTGCTAGCAGCGGAGCGCGATGGGAAGTCGTCTAGGCGCGCCGCGCCGGACTTAGTTTGTTTTGCATAAAGCAGCAGCTGCGCCCACCTAACGCACACTCGCACCCGCTAGACAATACCGTAGCTGCCCATCCCCTAGCACGCACCCTCCATCATGGCCACCCACGCCAAGCTAATTCCAGGCACCCCCTACGGCAAAGCTGTCATGCCTGAGCGCATGACCATACCACTCGGTGCTCTGTGCAGCACGGGCCGCATCGTTAAGGACGTGCGGCAGGAACTGTTCCGCGGCCAGGCGACCAACAGCCATATCCGCGTTCACCCCAGGGCGAGGACGCGTTCGGCTATGCTTTCGCGGACATACTGAACAACTGCGCTGAGCTAAAGCAGTATGACGCCGCTGGCAAGAAGCACTTGCTTGAGGGAGGTTTCCAAGTGTCCGATTCGGGTGTCGTCACGCTATATTTTACCTCGTGCGTACCCGACGCGACGCGTGCCCAGATCTTGAACCCAACACCCGAGGTGGCGCCACCCCTCCCCCCCCCCCCCCCCCCCCCCAACAGAATCTGACATGGGCACTGGCGTTACGAACGCCTCCGTCGACGTTCCATCCTTTGCTGTCAGTAAGATCAAGGGGCGGGCGTCCACCCTGAAAGGTACACTGAGTCGGCGGGTGGCTGACATGACTGCGTGGAGGATTTGAATTTCACAGGCGTTGACCGCCCCGTGCCGGCTACACAGCCGCAATCCACGCCTACCTACGCCAAGGAGACCGTCATGGCCACGTTCCGAGAGTACACCCCCTCCCCCTTCCTCCCAACCCCACTGCGACCATCCTTGTAGGTTGTGCTGTCGGTGCACCTCGTGATGTACATGAAGCATGTGAACGTGAGGAACTACCTCGCTCGGGACTAGTTCCAAGATGAGGGCAAGGACGGCCAAGGAGGTAGGAAGAAGGGGCCATTGCCGAGCCCGGGCCGACTCGCGAAGGCCCTCGACCTTGCAGAGGCATGGCAGCAGAGCGAACTGGGGAGGAACTACCAAGCCGGCAAGCGCCCCCCTGCTAACGTGATGTTCAAGGGCGAGGAGGAGGTCTTCGAGGTGACGCCGCACTGGGAAGCCGCAGGTGAGTCGCGTTTGTTCATGCACTTGTTCGATTACACAGCCACCGCCGCCGCGACAAGCAATCAACACGCATACTGACATTCGCGGTTGCAGTTGCTGCATACTGACCTCCGCCCAGTCCCTACATTCGGCGGTAAGCCGATCGTATCGACTGTTCAACGCAAGAAGGTCGTGTCTCTGCCGCTGGCGGGCACCGCTGCGTCGCCAAAGCTCCACGGCTTGGCGGGCGTGCTGGCCCAACAACAGAAGAGGGCGGGCGGCATCATCAAGCACAACACCAACGCGGTCAAGAACCTGGCCGCCACGCAAGCTGTCCCCGGCGACAACGTCGACGAAGGCAGTAGTTTAGAGCCCCCGGCCAAGAAGCTAGGCCAAGCAGCCCGCCAAGCCGGCGGCTGGAGGGCTGGCCCGGGGCCGGGATGGTGCTGGGGCCAGGGCGGGCGGTGGGGCGTTCGGGTCGCGGGCCGCCCGACGGGCCGCCGTAGCCGCTGCCTCCACCCGCGAGCAGCATGCCGGCCGCCGGGGCGGTCCCGGCCGAAACCAAATGTAAATAATTTATTCCGCCCGCCCACTGCCGCGCGCCTCGCCGCCCACTGCCGCGCGCCTGCTCACTGGATGTGCCGCGCGCGCGCTATCGCGGATTAGGCCAGAGCGCAGCGAGATTGTCGGGCTTCCAGGGGCAGATGCAAAAATAGTTTACGGCAGATACAGCGTCGCGATGACGTGTGGTATGCGCCTGATGCAGCTTATTACGAGTACGTCACGGAATGACTACAGACAAGTGTCATACTTTTGCACCTCTCGCGCCCGGCCGAATATGACCGCGTGATCGACGAGGTCCTCGACCTAGCGTAGCCCCGCTGCGTGGCTATTGGCCTCCACTGCGCTATCCGGGCTACGACGAAGCACACTGTCGTCGCGCCTCCGTGGGTGGAGGACGTAAGCTACTATGAGTTCAACATGCGTTGCAGATTCACCAAGTGCAACGCGATCTTTACGAAGAGGGCCGTCATGACGGCCTTCCGCAAGTAAGTAGTGCCTTGACCACCCCCCCCCCCCCCCCCCCCCCCCCCCTTTTCCCAAGATTGCTAGCAAGAGTAGTTTGCCCCGGACTAACCGCTTGATCCGTGCCCACTACATACGAGCAGGAAGATAAGCGCAACAAGCGCGGCTACCTAGCTCGCGCTTACCCCAACGAGTCGGCGGGTGCCCAGCCGATTAGGGGCAAGATTGAAGCCATGCGAAGATATCTCGAAGAGGGCTCGCGCTCTCGCCAGGGCCTGGTACGAGGGCATCCTCGGCCAGCACTACAGGAACGGCACCACCCCGCCGCTCAACGCCCTATGTACCGAGGTGGAGGACGTCTGCGAGGTTACTCTTGTGGCCGAGTCAGGTGCGCCTTTGGGTACTGCGAGTACTTCAACGCCTACCCGCGCGTTCATTATAAGCACTTGTACTAACCCCCCCCCCCCCCCGCCCCGCCCGCCACGCCCCGTAGTACCGCCTCCTACTAGAGGGGTTGTGCGCGTGTCGGGTGTATCCTCTAGGCCACCGCCCAAGTCGCGCGTTGCGTTGCCGCTCGCCGATGCGACCGAGCCACGCGATCGTGGAGCTACAGACAGCGCTAACCAAGACCGGCTCGAAGAGCATCCGCCACATCGCGAGCGTTGTGATTGCGGCCGCCAAGGCCGGAGACGCAGCGGCTGTTGATGTAGAGGAGGAGGAGGAGGAGCAGGAGGCTGACCCCCCCCCCCCCCCCCCCCCCCTTGCACCAAAGGGCGGCAAGGCTGGCGGGGGGAAGAATCCGGCAGCCGGCAAAAAGCCGGCAGCCCGCCGAAATCCACCGCCGCCGGAAAGAGGCAGCGCCCGCCCGGGCCCAAAGGATCGCCGCGCTGCAGTGGCGGCCGGCAAGAATCCCACCGCCACCCGTAGTGCTAATACTAAAAAGCGATGAACACCGCGGTCGGGGCGGCTAGCTGTCGGGATTGATGCTCGGACTTTTAATATCAGTTTCCTCCTCCGACTCAAAAAGTCGCCCCGTGCCGTGCCCGTGCCGTATCTACCCCACGCATCAGCGCACCGATAAAGCGCGCGTGCGTGGACTGATACGCGGCGCCATATGCCGCATATGGCACATGATGTTGAAAGCTCCAGCCTTGGGTTTTCGCGTGCACAACGGTTTTATAACGTATGATACGGTCTATTAGGAAATCATGACGGGCAATTATAATTATTCCGACCAATTCCGAGCTGTTACGACTACGTTACGACCCAGACCGTAAGCGTAGTGATGATGGCGAGTTCTCACTGCATGAGTTGCTCTCAGACAACTTGCAGCAGCGGGAGTCCACTGAATGATCCATACGCCGAGGCAGCCATGGCACGTAGTCGCACTTCAGCCAAAGGCATCTGGCACATGGAGGGCAGCAGCACCGCCACCGGTGCCGCGTCAATGGCCAACGCCCGTTCAAGGGCGGATGAGCGCAAGCGCGCAAGGCAAAAGACGCGTTCACCAACAAGATGACAGCAGCAAGCAAGATGAGGGAGTATGTGGCGGCCCCTTGTCACCAACGGCTTTATGCTTACATAGATATCTGCGGAGGGCCCGCGGACCATCGCCACCTTTAATATTGTGGACATACGCGATGTCATCCAGCATTATAACCCTCAGGCAGCGCCCCCCAAGGCAAGAAGCCGGAGGTGCGCCACTGTGTGGACGGCCTTACCTCCACAATGATGAGAAGGCACTTGCGTTTTTCCATCCCAATCCCCGTCAAGCGAGCCAGCATGCCGCCCCGGCATAGCCGCCCCAACTAGCGCTCCCATCCCAACCCGCACCGGCTCATCCGTCACTGCCCCCCCCCCCCCCCCCCCCCCCCCGACCCAAGTGCGAGCCATGAAGGCAGCGTTGACGAGTCTGTGCGGTCAACTATCTAGTGTCGGTGGACATGAGTATTCGCATGCGAGCCGCTGGATCTCGGGCTGGCCGACTCGGAGAGAGAATAGCGGCCGGTGCTGCACTTTCGCCGCCCCCGGCCGAGTGTGTAATCATTGAATTAGTGTCCCACCTGACTCGCCCGTTTTCCGTCATACTCAAACCCCACCCGTAACTAATGTTCCCCACCATCAATATACCTCGAGTCGGGCGCGCCCCAACACGTGGACGTCGGGGACTGTGCGATGGTTAGATCGACTAGCTAGGGCGAACGTAGGGCTAGCAAAGGGGGCGCACCTTCCACTTGAGTGGAGGTCACTAGCCGCGCGCGATGCCGCTAAACTAGTAAAGGCATCGGTGTGGGCGCGTTACGAATCGTCGCCATTGTTAGCACGCAATAACACATGGGGTATATATGTCCAAGCGTCGTATGCGTCAAACCCCTTGCCACAGTACGGTGTGGGTGTCCCCGCGGGGGTTGTGGCCGGGTTGCACATCATGATACAATTACGCACCCGAGTATTTCCCACTGCCCGCCGATTGGCCCGGATTCATGCCATGCCTGAGCGGTTCCATGCATGCCATGCAACACTGCCATGCATGTGGCGGAGGTGAATCTGAGACTATCGAACATATGTTGGTGGAGTGCCCGCGGTGGGGGTATCACCGTCATACTTTTGGGTTGTTGGTTCCGGATTTTCAGGGATTTTATTCGTGCGTAGTCAGGTTATTGCGTCGACACCCGAGGACTTAACTGCCTTTATTTTGGGCGGGGTCCCCCCCTCCCTTCACGGCGCCCTGGATTTTACTGATGGGAATGGGAAAATTTTCCAGCTATGGCGTCGGGCCCTCCCTCACATTGCCTTTTTTGTTGCACGTGTATCGCACCCTACTTGAAATGCTTTGCTCCGCCGCGGGATGAGGCTTGCCCCAACTCGCATTACTCGAATGGGCCGACGCCCAAACGGGTAGGGCGGACCTTTCGTGGTCAGTGCCGGGTATTTTGATGGCAGTGTTTTAGACGGTGATCCAACAGTGTTGGAAATTTCATCACTGGCCTTCAATTAGTCTTGAAGAATGCTTCGGCAATTTGCTTGATGACTATAACGGAGCGTCGCCTACCCAGGGCTTTCCGTAAGTGGATTTCTGCCAAAACGGCGCCGTCGTAGAGACGCTGCAAGGGTTTCACTGGTGCCAGTCCTGTCCCGGGGGCGGGGAAAAAGGACCTTTCGTCCACCTTGGGCCAGGTCGACGTGCGGTCCTGCCGAGCAGGTAGTACTGCGATAAGGCCAAAATGGGACACTTCCCCACGCGGTTACTTGACGGGGGTACCTGTACGTACCCGTAAATAATATTCAATCCGTTTGCTGTGTGCTTGGTGGCTCTTGTAGCCGCGTTGGCACCCGTACCTGTACCGTCATCACCGTACCATCAGCGCAGGAGGACAGGGTACACTCCTGGTACCAGTACCGCCGCGTCGCAGTCCGCCACTGTACAGCAGCACCCTCACATATATCCGCTACGACGCGTAGTCGCCAATCCGTAATCCTTACCAAGTACCGGTACGCGTACCGGCCGCGTGTTTCTTCGCTGGGGCAGACAAGCGACGACTCTCGCACACGCCAGTTGGCGTGCCCATTGAGGCACAGGAGGAGTGAATGCGTGGCAGGATGACTTTCGCAGCCGTCCTGGGTTCCGCGTTGCGGTCGTGCCTGCAGACGGACACTGCAAGTGTGGTTGAGCCTGTTCGCGCGCGCGACCCAGAGTGCAGCGCGGGACGGCATTACAATAAAGCGAACAGACCGCGGGACTCCGTGGAAGAAAGAGATCCTCCGACCCTCAGCTCGCCGGCAGACCAGGCGACGGTTGTCGCGGAAGGCGGTTTTAGCAAAGGCGACAGCGCTCACGATCTGGTCAATGGCGCGGGAGGCAAGCGCGAAGCAGGGATGTGTGCGGCTGAAGCGGGACGTGGGCACGAGCGGGAGGCGGCGCCGGCGGGAGCGGCGCTTGCCGTGGCATCTTCGGGGTCGCGCGAAGTCGCTGCGGACTCTAAGAGCATGAGTACCGCTGTCGTTAACATGGACGACACCACCGTCACCAGCAGCACTGCTGCAGTCCCTGCTACAGGCGCGGCCCAGGGCACGGGCGAAGGCCCATCAGCGTCTGGTGCTCCGGAGACAGGGACAGTGCTTTCTGCGAGCGGAAAACCGGTGATTTTTGGGGTGGCCCACACCGCAACGACAGCCCGCGCAGGCAGGGTCGCGAGTGTCACCCACGACAGCGCCCTGGACGTATTCGACGCTCTCAAAATGGCCGCCTCTAGCGACGAGCCGGTCACGAAGCTGGTGATGCACGCACTGACCGACGTAATCGATACTCTGGGTTTGGACGCCGACAAGCTGTATCGGTTCTTGCGGGTCGTGGAGAGCTCCATGCCGGCGAACCACTATCACAACGCCACACATATCCTGGACGTTACGCAACTCATGTACTTGCAGTCGTCACCCGGAGGTGCGAAGGAAGTCCTGGGCATGGTGGCGATTTTCAAGCCTGCCCCCCCCCCCCCCCCCCCCTAACGCTCCCTGTATTCCCTCGCCTGTACTTATTGTTTTTTATTATTCATTCAATCAATAGATTAAACCTCTTCCACCGGGTCAGGACTGGTTATGTCCTGCTGTTGCTCAGCCCTCCCCCCTCCTCCCGCGTTCTGCAACAGGGCCAATCGCGGACGTTTGTCAGGATCCGCACGTGAAGCTGGCTGCGATGTTAGCTGCGGCCTCCCATGACTTCGCCCACCCGGGCGTCACCTCCGCCTTTTTGAACAACACCGATCACGATCTGGTATCCAAGTATGGGAAGGAGAACACGTTGGAGCGCATGCACATCGCGCAGCTGCAGCAGCTATGCGCCGACCCGGACTATTGCTTCTTTCCTAGCGAGGAGGGCAAAGCACGAACGCTGCGCTACGCGCAGCAAGTGATTCTTGCCACAGACATGTCCAAGCACATGAGCTACGTGGAGATGCAGGCGCCCACTGACGCGGAGGAGCTCATCATCTTCAAGCTGCAGATGGCCATGAAGTGCTCTGACCTGTCGCACTGCATGCGCAAGTTCAGCGTGCACTACCTGTTTGTGGAGAACCTCAAGGCGGAGTTCTACCAGCAGGGCGACCAGG